>CANXYI011526926.1:0-11396 GCA_948208565.1 Hura crepitans
CTAGAATTTCATTAACATATGTTAGTGAATTTTAGTGGCTTTGAAACAAAATGAGAAAGGCCATGAAAATTTACGAGCTTGTAGAGGGGGCTAAAATATGAATTTTAAAACAAACAATGTAATTTTTTGAGGTCTGTGTGAATTTTGGTGAATTTTCAAAGTTTGTAAAAAAATCAAAACATTTTTGGATTATTCATGTGGCTGTGAAACCCACCCATACACTTGCTAGCTAGCTAGGGCCTTTGAAAAGTGGAAAAATCCACTCACCCAAGAGGAGGATTTTCCCTTTGGTTGGCTATTGGAATCGATGCCAGTAGGCGACATCTTCAACCTTTTCTCCCTGCTATTACGGGGAACTATCACTACCAAAAATTCCTAGGTGTTAATGAATTTCCAAAAAAAAAAGAATGAAGGTAAAAAGAGCTCTTATGACTAAATTAAAAATCCTTAAAGCTTTCATGTTCAGAAGCAGTCCAAAAAGCTTATTTAGTGAGTTTTCATGATTTCTCCTTAGTTTTTCTTAGGTATTCATGGCTGTAAATGGTTCCTTGTGATGCCTAACTTCTATTAAGATATGTATAGCCTTTGTTTTAGGTGAATTGGAGCAAAGAAAAGTTTAAAGAAGGTGGAGAAAGTGCCCATAAGGGTTAGAATGAAGGTGTAAAAAGCCTTGAAGTATGGCAATGTCATCTCCAAGTGAAGGAGGTAAGTGAATTCAGTCATTCACTTCATGCCCTATAATTTTTTGTAGCTTTTCCTTTGAGTTAAGGCTAGTTTGAGTGCTTGAATTTCCTTGAATAGGTTTTTCTTTGTATGATTATAGCCAATGGCATGAAGGTATGTGCTTGGTATGGTTATTTGATGAATAGAACTAATGTTAGTGTCAAGTTATAATTTGGCTGAGAGGTATGCATGAGCTTGATGTTTGTTGAGGTGTGTTTTGGGTATTTGAGTTCTAAATAGATCATTATGGTATTGAAAGGAAATGGCATTATGTGTAAAGACATGGAAAAATGTATGATTAGTGTAAAGTATGGGTGTAGTCGAGAGCTTATTTTATGTGTATGAATGTGTGTGGCTTGCTTAGTGTGTTCTTAAGTAGTATTTAAGGCTAGAAATACATGTACCTTAGACCTATGATGCATGAAAAAAGGATATGGCATGGAATAAGTTTGAGTAATGCATGGATGCATGGAAAGTTATTAGTGGTCGAAGCATACAATAGGCCTTTGTTACTTTAAAGGGCTTAAAATGGTATAGGTTATGAACGTAATAATTAATAATGATCCTAAAACATAATTTAAATGAATTATAATGGTTAATTGGATAATTTACAAATAGGAACAACCTAGGGTAAAATGGTAATTTTTGCATGTTAGTCCTCTAAGCTGAACTTGGACATTAGAATTAGATGAAAATAGGAGTATGGCACAAGGATAAACTACTGGACATTTTTTAAATACTTGAATTCACCATTGAGTATTTTATACTCAGTGTACCTATTTTGGTGCGTAGGTACCAGAACAAGGACATCACATTGCAAAGCATGCAGTGGAGTTCAGAGGTTATTTTGAGAATGTTGATCATGCATATTTGTGTAGCTTTTGCACCTATGTACTTAGGTAGGGAGTATGGGTGTGATGTATAAAGGGGCACAAGATTATATTGGTATATATTTGTAGACAAACCATGTTGTAATTAATCAGTGGTTAATCCTTGTGTGTAAGTATAGCTTATGTGGATGTTTGTGAGCTTGAGGCTTTATATGTTTTCTTGATTATAACTTGAGGCCTGTGATTGTTGTTCCATAAATGATGATGATAGGTTGATATCTAGGGGACTAAAAGGGTTTAAGAAATGTGATTCCTTGTTATAGATGTGTTTTATAGGTGAAAAGGGATAGTGACACGGGCAACCGTTGTGCTGTCAGATTTTTAGGAAATACCTGAATGTGTTAAAATCAATTTGTAATAGTATGAGCTTGATAATATGAACTTAAGTGGACTATAAGAACAAATAGTACAGAATTTGGAGTTAGCTAGAATTAGTTAAGTACATCATAAGTAAAAGTTAAACAAATGACTATGGGAGAAGTCCAGATGGGTGACCTGAGGGGAAGTACACTGCTTATTAGGTTTTTTCAAGAATCTAGTAGGGGGTGTTACTATAAGTCTTGAACTTTTTATTCTAAATTCGAGTCAACCAATAAATTTTGTACCTTTTCTTTAAGCTCACTCTCACTATCAATATCCCAAATATCTATCAAACAAACCAAACCTTGACTTGATTCTATCTATCTTTGCATGGCTAAGTAGTTATTTCCATATAAATTCCGTAGCACGTACCATTCTAGTAACCTTGAATTGACTATGTTGATGGGCGGAGAAATGTTAGAGTAGGAAGGCTAACTCTTCTATCTCTTCCTTGGATTAGGTAACTATCTTAAATTAATTAGATCATGAATCTTATCCCTCAAAGAGTAGCTGTTATCAATATCATAACCTATTTGCTGATGATATTGGCAGTACAAGTCCTATTTATGATATGGCTAGCCCTTACTCTTGGTAGGTCTAAAAGGAATGGGTTAAAGCTTACCTTCTTTCTAGAATCATTTCAAGCACAAAGATAATGGTTTGCCCAAATTTAAATAGTGCCTAGTCATAGTAGATACCTCAGCAGTCTTACTAGTTTCACTAAAACCCATTCCAATTGTCCCTTTATTACTCAAGTTCCTTATATTATTAAACCCTACTGAGTTCCTTTTCTTTTTAGCATGCTCTTCTTCCAAATCTATTGCTATATACTTTAGTGACTCCTAATCTTTAAGCCCTTTTCTTTTTAACCCATCCTTCAAGTATGGACTAGCATTCTTGATGAACATATGGATCTAGTTTGTTGTTTCTGACTTCTTTCTCATTTCTAGAACCCTAGACCTCTATCTTGTCAAGTACTTTATGAAAGTCTCATTAAGCCTTTGCTTTAGCAACTAAAGGTCCTTTATTGTAACCTACATGTGAGTGCTACAATCATATTGATTAATAAAAGCTTTAGTGACTTTACCCCTGTCTTTTTTTACTTTCTTTTCTAACCCATCATACCAGTCAATTGCTTTTCTCTACAACTTCAGGCTGAAAATAAGCCACCTTCTACTTTGTGCTAAGTTCTATGTGCTTTATGACAGTAGCGTATTATTTAACATGGGCTCTTAGATCTATTGTCCCATCAAACTTGGGCAATTCTAGCATTTTAAACTTGGAAGGTAATACTTCTTCAGACTCTAAAGTTAGTTTATCAGGATCTATCCCTTTGCCCATGGTAATAAGCCTAGCCATTGCTTCCATCTTCTATTCTAACATCTTCATAGCAACATCCTTAAGCCTTTAGGGTGCAACTCTCTTCCCAAATTTATCCTCATAATCCTTAAGGAAATCAAACTCTAGATTGAAGTATTTAGCTTTCTTATTTTTCTCACTTGAACTCGTTGCGTCTTTCTTATTACCAATTCCCCTAGAAAATAGTAACAGCCTTCTCAATGGGTTTGGCTACAATCACTTCAGTAGATGGTGGCGTATCAAAAGTATAAGTAACCCCAGCAATTGCCCTTGAGATCATTGTCATCATTTTCCTTTGAAACTCTTTAAATTTATGGTATATCATATCATTGAAGTCTAAAATTGAGGAACTCCCTTCCGCCGCCATGTCTATTTAATTATGAGTGGCAAAGATGACTTCCTATTGAGTTATCCTTTCATTTGACCCATATACCTAGGTTGCTTTAGGATCTATGATGGCTGCAAGATAAGGGGTTAGAAATGATGAATGAGATGCATGTGAATGCATGAAATGCAAAGGTATGTTAATGTGTAAAATAACTAACACAAGCAAGAGACTTCCAACCTTATCACTTTCCACACATGAGGTTAACAAGCTCTTTCATAGGAGGGCTTACTTGTAGGACATCAAGAGGCCCTAATAGGTTCAAATAATGAATGGTAGATAGTTAAACATTATTTCTCTCATATTTATAAAATTGTATGCAAGATATTTAGCCCATATACGTTTGATTTATTTAATCAAGTCAAAATATGGGGTTTAGCCCATTCCAGTTAGAAAAGGCCTAATGGGTTCAATAGTATTTTAGGATGAATAAGCCATATTTCATATATATTGGCCCACATAACACATAATGCATCATTAATCTAGAATCTTAGGGGAAGTTGCTATTGGTTATTACATGGGCTCATGGTTATGTCATGCAAGTTATGGTTATCTAAGCATAGTCCCTTCATAATGGATTTATCTCGTCATGAGCATACAACCAATTGGTTCACCATTAAAATATACATTATAGGCATGAGGCTTAGATTTGATGTCATTTCTAACAATCTTCCAAATTGAATGAAAATTTGTTCATGCTTCGAAATGACATCAGGACGAGAAAGGGATGCCTAACTTATTCTAAGGCTTCAACATGTAGTGCAGTTTTGAAAAGAAAATATAATATTATAAATTCAAAACACAAAGTTCCATTTTAATTTGAGTTACTTTTGAAGCATGGTCTTATGGTGTCCCTAATGGAGTCGCCAATGTTCACATCTTCTTCCTTTTTAAGTGCAGTGGAACCAAAGCAATCGAGGACTCAACTTAAATCTCACTCTTTGAGTCTTAAAAGATGAGAAGTCAATTCAAGGAAGTTCCTATTCAGTTGACTTAGAAAGAGCGAGTGGACATCACAAGGTAGGAGTTGCCACCTAGCCGAAGCTAGGAAATACCTTATAGGGCCAAAAACCGGAGTAGCTCGAAACCCTACTCATATTTATATCTCAAGTTAATATAAAATTTCAATTTGAATTTATAATATTATCCACTTCCTTAAAGTAGGTTTTAGCATTAAAATAAATCATGTATTCACCTAAAAAGATAGTAGTATGTATTTATGAAAATAATAAAGTGTTTGAAATTAAAATATCATACATGAAATCGAGCAATTGATTATTTTTAGAACTTCGGTTCTCACATGCTTATTTTTGGAAAATAGATTTTATTTTTTATGTCTTCTTATTATAGAAAAATAAAAATATACTTTATTAGGAAAATGCTAGTCAATTATATATAAAATGATTTTGTGACTAAATCGGGCGATTGATAATTATGACAACTTTGGTTCTCGCATGCTTATTTGACATACATAAAATTGGGTAACTGATAATATTGAGAGCTTTGGTTCTCAAATGCTTATTTTAGAAAATTGGCTTTATTATTTGTGCCTTTTATTAAGGAAAAATCAAAAACTGATTTTATTAGGCAAAGCACCAATTAATTAGGTATAAAACAATTTGGTTATTTTTGATGGTGTGTAAAAATCATTTTTTACCTATTACAACATTCACAAAATCTATAGGACAATATTCAGGTTGAAAAATAAATTACATGACAATTACCTAAAATACATTCTAATCTAAAAATAAAATTAAACAAGTTACATGAAAATCATCTAAAATACAATTGAACTGTGTAAGCATAAAATTACATCAAAAGTATCCAAAAATACAACTTCACCGGTGTTTGATGAAAAATGACAAAAAGGATAGATCTAACAAACTCCCAACATATCAAACAACTTGCATCACAAAAGAATCAAAACATTACTATCAAAAATAAATAGAATGACATAAAATAATGCACAAGACAAAAAAAAGAGATAACTAAATAATGAAAAGAAACCACAAAGACAACAACAATGTGAAAAAAAACCATAAAATGCTGCAACAATCACAATAATACATAGATCTAATAGATAGATAGAAGAGAAAGAAAGTAAAATAAACAAAAGGAGAAAATAGATTAGCTTACCATGTCAAATTGCCTTTAGAAAGGAACATCTCGAAATAGATGAAAACTTTCACTAGAAATCCCCCCAAAATGTAAAAACATGGTGTTTGGAAAGTGATTTTAAGCTTTTTATGCACCAAACCTGAGAAAGAGTGAACCCCCAAAAATGGTACAGAATTGGGTTTTTATACATGAACTTTGAGGCGGAAAATGCCTATTTTAAAGGTGAAAATAGCTATTTTAGGGGTCAAAAAAATGGTTGTATTGAGGAAATAGCCATTTTTTTCCTTCGAAATAGCCATTTTCCCTTTGAATATTGTCATTTTCATCAACCACAAGGGAACAACCTTTTTGAAATTTAGAAACAAACTGATCTTGCAAGAACGATCGAAAATAATTTTTTCAGTCAGCCAAAAGTAGTTGTTCTAGCATCCAAAATAACACCATTTTTCCTTAAGAAAATGAAATGACAAACTTTGCTTTTTAAATTTGTTTTTCTAGAAAATCTTAAAAAATTTTTGAGATATTTGAACTAGACAGTAACATCCTTATCCATCAAAACTTAGTCTTTTGCCTTATCATTAAGCAATTTGAAAATGGGTGTGCAAGAAACCTAGTGTCTACAGTTGCCCCTAACATTAAGGAGGCGACTATAGAGTGTGTGAGGTGACCCAAAGTTAAAAAAAAAGAGATGCATACCTTATGGGGCAACCATTCTTGTAGGTGAACTGATAACATTTTAGGATACGTTACACCCATTGTTGGTTTAACACAAATAGTGCTAAAATGTTGCACCTAAGGTTGATAAGGTTTAGGTAGTACTAAGATGTTGTACCTGAGGTTGAAGTGTAGTGGATAGTGCTAAGACATTACACCTAGACACAAGTAGTGCTAGGATATTGCACCTGAGGTTAATGTGGTTTGGGAAGTGCTAGGACATTGCACCTATGGTTAAAGTAGATTGCACAATATTAGGATGTTACATCTAGACTTAGGTAGTGCTAGGATGTTACACCTAAGGCTGATATGGTTCTAGTAGTGCTAGGACATTACACCGAAGGTTAAAGTGTACTGGGCAATGTTAGGATGATGCACCCAAACTTTGGCAGTGCTAGGACATTACACCTAAGGTTAATGTGGTTCTAGCCATACAAAGACATTGCATCTAATGTCAAAATATACTGGGTAATGTTATGACGTTGTACCTAGACTTAGGCAGTGCTAGGATGTTGCACTTAAGGTTAATGTGGTTTGGGCAGTGCTAGGATGTTACATTTGAGGTTAATGTGCACTAAGCAGTGCTGAGATATTGCACCTTAACTCTAGTAGTGTTAGGACATCACACCTAAGGTTGATGTTCAAAGAAAAATTTTGATGATGATGGGTCACTGTACTTACCCCCTACAATAAAGCAAATGGTGATAAACTGTTGTTGGCTCAGCATTTGTGATGTTGCATACAAAATTTTGCTTGTTCCCTATGAGAAAAAGGTTGAAACATGTTAGTCATGCTATTTTAAGTGTAATTTTTTATGCATGCTATGTGTGAGTGCATCTTAAATTTATGCCATAGTGGAAAATACTTTGTTTCTGTTGCCTTTTTTTTATCTAATTGTCATGATTTACTTACCTATTTCTATTAACTTATTTATGGTCTAATAAAAGGATAAATGCAATAAATATGATAAAAGGAACTAATGATTTAATAAACTAAAGCTTTGAGTACAATTGTTAGTGTCCTAAGCTAACATGTAAAAATAATAGACATAAGAGAATCTAAGGATTAGGTAAGTGTCTCTAGGTCTACAATGTCTAGAGCTCTGCCTCGATCAACTCTATCCTAGCTATTATCTCACGGTGTGTGTCCTTGACCCTCGTGGTTAGATCTATATGGATGAGCTAGAGCTGGATCATGAGTTCAGCTTCATGCCCTGTAGGAGAGTCTCGAATAATGGTGGAGAAGGTGCTAAAGAAGATAAACCCACCTCATCCTTCCACTGTCTCTTGGCTGGTGGTTGAGAAATGCCCTTTTTTAGTAGAATTGTCGTTTCATGCAGGAAAATGCTTGTTTTTGCCCAATATGGCTATTTTTCTCTTTTTAAGCTATAAATGCACTTATGTATGCATAGATCCTTGTGCCACTTGGGTTTTTTCGTGTTTTTTTATAGTAATGGGTGATAAATTTCTTCAAAAACTTCACAAGATTCTTGATTTCTTCCATATAGGCAACTTTTATTCTTGCCCCTTATAGTGGTCTAAAATTTTTTCTTAGAGTTCATCTTGACCTTTCTTTTCTCAAATCTGCTACCTACTTTTGGGACACTTAGTTTCATGTTTTTTGATTTTCTCATCAAGAATTATGCCACTTACATGAAGAGTTTGCTGCAATTTTGCGGGTGTTCTATTCATCTGATACACTACCATACCATTCTAACTATTTTCCACATTATCCTAATGAAGTAGTTGATGTATTAGGCATACTTCCCTTATCAATTGCTGAGTGGGTCCCATGATGAGAGCTTGTCCCTCTAGCTTTACTATTAGCCAATGCTGAAGGCTATACCAATATCCTATCTCATCGTGCGGGCGTGTATTTGTTCATCCTCATTTTTAAGTATATAACAATTACATCTAAAGGCTATTTTGGAGATTGTCATTTCTTCAGTGTAGTCAATGATTTGATGAAGGGCTTGAATCCTTTCCTTTTGATCCTTGCTGAGACAATCCTCAGCCTTGATGCTGTACAGTTGGAAGAAGCTGATTTTTTCTGTAAGAGCCTGCTTCTGCTCCAGGTTTTTTTAATAGACTGCCTCATAAGGGGTTTTTACCCTATTCTCTAGTCTACCTTTTGCTTAGAAAGTTGTTCCAAGTTTTCATTAAGTTGTTCGAGGTTTTCATTCCTAACAAAATTTTTAAGGATAGACTGCCTTTGCAAGTTTTCACCATATCCTCCACTTGGCTTTTACTTAGAAAGCCTTTACAGGTTTTCATTCCTAATAGCATTTTTTTAGGTCTAGCTATAGGAGAAGCTTTACCTATTGGATGACCCTTCCCCTCATGTCCTTAGGTCTTATAGCCTGAAGCATTTATTACCCTATGTCATCATACACCAATTCACATATATTGAGTAATGAGTTATTTGGTTGAGCACTATTACCGCTGACAACATAAGTTTTAGGAGCTTTTGGATTCCCTTACGATATATGTGATATAGCAGCACATCAAGTTGTATTCCCTGAGTGGGTTTTCATAAAGTTACTTTTTACATCCCAAATTGATGTGTGAGACAGTTTGGTGAGACTCAAGGTATTGTTACTCACCCATTATCCTTTTGAGGGGGAGATTTGTCTGTCACTTTTGCCATCGGTTATCATGAATTGTGGAAGCAGTAACCTTCGAAGAGAAATATTTTATTAAAGGTTTTTTGCAACTTTTAAACTTCTAATCTAACTAGGAATGGGTGATGGGCCCTTCTTAAGACAACTGTACTATATGGTTGAAGCTAGAGGGTGAGAATAGTAGTAAGAGATAGAGGACTTGAAAATGTATTTTCATTTTTTTTTCTGAACTTGTGTGCAAAAGCAATGTAATGATAATGTTTCTATTTCTCTTAGTCCATAAGATGCTTAATAAAGCTTAGTAAAGTGGTCATATCTACTTGTATCATATTGTCATTTTATGATAATCACAATAGGACATTAATGCAATAACACATTTCCTCATTTAATCAAAGAGATCTTAATTAAATCTTAAACTCTTATCATCAATCAGCTCTCACGG
This sequence comes from Hura crepitans, assembly GCA_948208565.1. Lineage (NCBI taxonomy): Eukaryota > Viridiplantae > Streptophyta > Magnoliopsida > Malpighiales > Euphorbiaceae > Hura > Hura crepitans. The sequence continues at coordinate 9,612 of CANXYI011526926.1, forward strand.
GTTTTCTTGATTAACTATTTTCTCTCAACCCCTAATTGTTGTATAGGATGCCTTTTTTTAGTTTTCACCCTATTAGGGTGGCCACTTTTAACAAGCTGCTATTTTTTGATTTTCGACCTACAGGGCTATTTTTCTCTTTTACTCATCATTAGCCATAGAACCTTTTTAGTCTGTCTACATTCATGAGCTCTTTGAACTTGTTTCCATCACAATTTGTAAGAATTATAGGCCCCTTGGTAGTAATTGCTTAAGGATGAATGATCCTTCCCAATTCAGCTTGAATTCCCTCTCAAATCAGTCAGACCTAGTCTTATTTGTTTATTAACTAGCCCTCATTCCTTCAACTTGTGATTTTTACCCTTTTTTTTAAAGGCTCAAGCCATCCTTTTCTAATAAACTTGATTGTCATAGTTGGCTTTTAGCCATTTCTCATTTAGTAAGATCAACTATTAGAACCTCTGCTCTACCCAAGTTATTTCAGGAATCTTTACTTCTATTGCCACTCTTAATGACTATAGTTTGGTCTCTCCTAGGAGCACCACATCTAACCCATACACCAAAGAAAATGGAGTACCACCTGTTAAAGTCCTATCCCTAAAGTGTAAATGGAAGTTTGTCAACCTAATCTATATAGGTTACAATTATCTTGGCTAGGATCTTTTTAACATTCTTGTTCACTACTTTTACCGCTCCATTGACTTGTGGTCTGTAAGGTGAGATTTATGATGCTTTACTTGTACTTTTGTAGCAGTGCCTTTATCTTAGCTTGAAATTGGACATCATTGTTTAAAACTATGTGGTGTGGGACTTCGTATCTACAGATTAAATTCTTCTCTATTAACTTAGCCATCTCTTTTGCCCCTAATTTCTTAAAGGACTCTGCCTTAACCCATTTTAAGAAATAGTCAATGGCAAGCACAATGAAATGATGCCCATTTGAGTCTATCGGGTGTATGTCTCTAATATATCTATTCCCTAGGCAGTGAATAGCTAGGGAGATGATAAATTATATAGTTCTAACATTGGCACATATCTTAGATCCCAATATTACTAACACTTATGACATTTTTATACATATTTTAAATAATCATGGTCTATTGTAAGCTAAAAGAACCCTTAGCGCATGATCTTTTTAGCTAACTCTAAACCATTCATGTGTGTGCCACAAAGCCCTGCATGTATGTCTTTCATAACCTTTTTTGCTTCTTTCTCTTTTAAGCAATAAAGTTGAAGGCTATCTACTTACTTTATGTATAAGATTCCACCTGCATTGATAAACTAAGTTGACAACTTCCTTATTAGCCTATTGTCCCTATCTATAGCTTCTTTAGGGAATTCTCTATTTTCTAAGTAATTTTGGCTATCATAAAACCATGGCTTACTTTCTTTTTATTTAATTTCCATTATTTGCTCTGACTCATAGTAAGGCTTTTCTAAACTAGAAATGATGAATAGTTTCATGACTACTCTTCTTGGATTATCCCACATGGAAACCAAGGTGGCTAATGCATTTGCTAACTGATTCTCATCCTTAAGAACATGGTGAAAGGTATATATCTCAAACTGTCTGCTTATGGATCTCAGGTACTCTGCATAAGGCATTAACTTCTCTTCTTAAATTGTCCATTTTTTGTTGGGATGGTACACTACTAAAAATGAATCCTTGAATACCTCAATTGCCTTTGCACTGAGAGCCAGTAATGCTTCAAACCTGAATATGCAAGCCTCATATTCAACCATATTTCTCATAACTTTATATCTCAATTATTTAGTTAGCAGTAGCTT
>CANXYI011526936.1:0-11259 GCA_948208565.1 Hura crepitans
TAAATTACGATGACCCGTAACTGACTGAAAAATATGATAGGATGAAATAAATTAAAATCTATGTCTCATTACCTTGGAAATAATTAGAATAAATATTTGATAAAAAGAAAAAGATTAGTTGGGTTAAATTAGAACATGAATGGGGTAAAGAGTTGATAAATTGTTGAAAAGCTGAATGAATAAATCAAGAAAACAAATAAAGAAATTACTAAAGCACAATAATGTGGGGATAAAGTTTTAGAAACTAATATGTGGAAAATTAAGAGACGTCAAGATAAAAAGAGATTATAATTAACAGAGATCCAAAGATTTTGTATGGGGTAAATCTCATAAAGGATTCCATAAGATGTATTGAATAAATATCAAACTGTATAAAGAAAAAATATTACTAGAAAAATAGTGACAAAGGAAGTGAATTTCTAAATTTAAGAACCAAGTTATGGTATAGTAATGCAAGAATTATGTAACATGAAAGCTATAAAGGATAATCTGGTAGGACTCATAGAGATGAGGTAAATTAAGCATATGTTTGGAACAAAGAAGAGCGAAGATTAATTGTGAGGGAAGCTAAAAGACAATTATATAAAGTTAATAACGACCGTGGAAAGTAAAGTGAAGATATGACAACTTAATGAAATTTAGAAGATGTTAAATAGAATTTGGCTAATAAGTGAACCAAGATGATACAATTTATTATGGGTAAACTGAATAATAAAACTACTAGCTTTGAAAGATAATGGAAAGGGAATCTTGGGATTGAAGTTTACTTATACACTAGATAGGTTGACCGGTCAACTAAGGATTAGTAGCTACTAGAGGCTGAGTCTGTATAGATTTTAGCTTGCATATGGTAGATGTAGCCATGGAGTATTGATTTGAGCCTGCATGCTTAGGGTATTGAGAGGCCTACAACTAATCCCTACTACCCATTTATGGATATTGGGAGGTCCCACTGGATTGATCCTTGCTATGCACTAGACACCTTACTAGTGTTGATTGCACTGGGATATTGAGAGGTCCCACAGGGTTGGTCTATGCTATCCCATTTCTTATATTAGGAGGTTCTTAGGAACTAATCCCTGCTATCGGGTGAAGGGTCTATACAGACGCTGAGGTCTATAATGTGGGCCATTGTATAGCTTTGTCTTTTATCCTATTCTCGAATTAGGTTAGTGCAACAGCCGAGGACTAAAATGGGGGGCCACTGTACATTATGACATTATCCAGTGGTTGGGAGTTCCTCCTAAACCTTATGGGTATAAAAAGAGTAATTAAAAGAACTTCAAAGGATTTAATGATATTAATGAGAAATCTAAGATGTAAATTATCCAAATTGAGATAACCTATGAGTAAACATGATGAGAACAAAGAATAAGTTGTAAAGAGAAAAATTGAATAAACTTATGTGATTTTAATGAGATACCTACAAATAGTCAAAACTAATGGAATGGGGAATGAATAGAAAACCATTCATGAATAAATATTATGGAAGGAATGAACTAAAATGAATAAAGTAGATAGTAACCTATGCATGTACACATAATGGATAGAGTTGAAAGGTGGAAACTAATCGAGGAATAGTAAGAATGGGTGGCTAAGCTATCAGAGTCATGTAACTTAGACATGGTAAGGATTGTAGTTGAATAGTACTGAAATGATATGTAAAGGTAAAATAGCATTGATAACCTTGGATTTCGTGTCTAGTTGAGGTGATATAATTCAACTAATGAATGGCCTTAGTTGGGAACATTAATAGAGAGACTAGACTTAATAAGTAAATAATGTTGGTAATTGATTTGTGTGCTTTCATGTGATAGTAGTACATAGTATGTTTGGTTAAATTCATCACTAAGTGCATACTTAACATATTGGATGTCTGATATGTAGGTGTTAAATTTGGATAACATGATGAGTACGACCAACAGTGCAGCCGACGACTATCCAGGTATGATATTATTTGACTAGATTATGTTGTTTAGTAGTTAAAGGCACTCGTGCATGTTACTATGGGTAGTGGAATGGTATGATAGTTATACAGAGAATGTATTAGCCCATTATTAGTGTAAACAAGTTCTTAGCTGCAATAACAGCCTAGGCTAATATTTGATCGAAAGATCAAGCAAGTGAGTGCAATATGCCTGGTAAGTTGACATCAGACTACCAAAGACATTAAATGAAATTTCTAGACTGTATAGGAGAAATATAAGTAAATGTTAAATGAAAGTCCCCTAGGGAAATCCAAGGATGGGTGACCTCACGGGATGTAGCACACTTTACCTATTTTCATTGGGAATAGGCAGGGGGTGTTACACTACTAGCATCTTTTTATTTAGTTTACATGAATAATGTACTTCAACATACTATACACATATATGATTACACTGAATCCATACCTTATTTATACACATATGAGTGCTAACTAACTTTATTTACATCACACTAATGATATACAAAATTATACCAAAATGAGAGGCTGTTTGCACCGCATTGCTATCTTGAGGCTAAACTTGAAACTAGATCAATCTATAACCTATGCATTGGAAAACATAATGTGCTAAGCATAAAGCTTAGTGGTGTATTTGATAAAATATCCTTGTATGCATATACACTCATGCCAAGCATACATTTCAAACATAACATTATGCCATGTAACATTCACCCGATTTGCCTTCCCTATTGTGCTACCTATTTAGCCATTTTTGGTCTTTATGTTACCATAGTTTATTAATGCTTATTTTATGATGCTTACATATCCTAATTCACCACTTATGTTTATTTCCCTTTCTATTTACCATCATTAGGTTTCACATTCATGCACTAATTTACTTACTAGGTTAATGCCAAGATTATTATCTAGTTTACTAGACTTGTTTAAACTGTTACCCTTAATCCCTTAATTCAATTCATATGTCACATTTATATAATTTTTGTTTTCTAGCCCATATAAGGAAAACACATATCCAAGTACTGGATATTGGGATCATGTTGTGTAGTGGCCCATATTTTGGACCTTACTACTAGTACACCAGCAAGTCATGTCAGTGTAATGTGCAGTGGTCTTGTTGAACCTCACAGCAGCTACAATTGCTTAAGATTATGTGCGATGGTTCTATTAGATCTCCGATAGCTGTACTAGCATTATAGTCAATGTCATTGATATAGCCAAAACATAAGTTTGTAGTGGGTCTATCGAACCTCTTAGCTACACCTATTTAAGAATACACATAGTGGGTCTATCGAACCTCTTAGCAGCTATATCCAATTATATAATCAAGTATCAATATCAATGACACCGAAGTGTCCTAGTTGCTGTTGTATCCGTTAGTTGATCAATTAACCTATCCAATAGGCTATCTAGTGTATATAGGCTATTCTATTTCCACTTTTATTATTTAAAATTCACATGTCCATATTATCACACTAAGTTTTAATCATATGTTCATTTAATAATGTCATGTTGGTATCATATTACTCATTCTATTATATGGATCTTATCGTACCCATTTATCAATCATTGTCAAACATTGTTGTTTTAATTAACTATTTCACATCATTTTACTCTTGATACTATTTTCATTATATGCATTACTATTTATCACCTTTAATTCTTAGGTTAACCATTAACATTACATGTATTGTCTATTACCGTTATCAATTCTAAGCTATACACACAATGCACTACATATGCCACCATACTTGCAAACACACTTCATATGCCACATTGACTTCATTTTACATATTAATCAATGTACATTCCCATTACATATTATACTCATTTATTTAAGCTCATTATACTCTAATTTCCATTTCATACATAACAATTTCATAAATTCCATCTATATCCCTAAATTCCATACAACATGCATATTTTTCCATAATGTATATTTAACTTGTTTTCACTTTATTTTTCTTTCAAATTAGTCCATTAACATGCATTACATCCTAAAATACCCCTAAAGCCAAGTTAGGGTAATCCTAAGCCCTAAATCATGCAAACCCTAAATGACACTTATTATGAAATTTTCACAATTCACACTTCTAAGCATATATTTTATTGAATATACTTATAGAAATGATATTCGATGTCCTTATTGTGTTTCTACAGCTTTTCCTCACCTCTGCTCTTACCTTCCTCTAAGTTCTCTAAATTCCATAATACAACATGAATTAGAAAAATTCATAAAAAAATATATACAATTCCAAATTCAAAAATAAAATTAGAACTCTAATATATTGTGTGCATATAGTTTCCAAAAAAAAATACTCAGGGTTCAATTCGGTGTTCGATGTGATTCAGGGGTTCAAAACTCTAAACCATTAAACCTCTATTTTCATCTCTAAATAGCTTTTTCTCATAAAACTAAAACTAGAATTGAGTTTTAAATGTTGTAAGGATTGTTTTCCATGTATTAATCGATGGATTTTGGGGAGAATTGAGTGAGATATGAAAAAAAGGAGGAGATAGAGTGGTGGCTATGGCATTAGCTTCTTGGAGTTTTTAGGGGTAGAAAATGACTTTTTATCACTTTCATGCACACACATAAATACTATTTATATTAATATGGTGGATGGCCATAATCGGGCCATATGGTTATCGAACGACCCCAATTAATCCTATTTACTTTTTAAGCTTCAAAAATGTAGTTTTAATTTTAGAGGCCTTCAAAATTTTGATTTCAATGTCAAAAGTTATTGGAATTCTCAATTAAGGGATCCTTAAAATTTAGGGCCCAAATTCTAATGAGAACTAGCTTAACTATTCATTCGCATATTCAAGAAATTCTAAGTAAATATCAATCGATGTTAGAGAATTCCTATTCCACCATCATTGAATCATTTGGAATTATTGACCTTTTGGGTATGCTATTTTCAAGTTAGTCCAGGCATATCCTGAACATTTTTCCATTCAATGTAAACTTAAGTCACTACTCACTAGATATCGGCATGAAAAATTTTTTTGGTTCAGTGGTTTGTGCAAATAACTTAAATTTCATCATTATTTTGCCCATCACATTTTCATTACTAGTATTCTCCTTTGGCCACCTCATTGTGATCTAGTTACTTGGAAAATGATATTTACCCTGAGAAGTACTATTCATAAAATTAGGATTTTTAGACGTTACAATTCCTTCCCCTCTTAAGAAATTTCCTCCTCGAAATTTTCCTGGTACAAATAGATTGGATATTGATCTTTTATTTGTTTTTCACTTTCCCATGTCATCTCTTATAAACCATAATGTTTCTATAATACATTCACTAGTGGGACTACCATGTTACAAAGTTCTTTTACTTCTCGAGTTAGGATCTAGATTGGTTTTTCTTCATATGATAGATTGGGCTATATTGTATCTCCTTTATTGAAAGTATATGTGAAGATTCGATTGGTATTTCCTTAGCATTAAGATAGGAAACACATCATGGATCTACTGCAATTCTAGAGGCAATACCAATCTATATGCTATTAGTCAACATGTTCAACCACCACATAAAGACCAATGAATCTTAAGCTCAACTTTCCGTTCTTTCCTACTCAGAGTATTTTCTTCCAACGTGATTCCTTTAGGAAGAATTTATCTTTGACTTCATACTTAATAAGCTTCCTTTTCAAATCTACATACAATTTTTATCTATCTATTGCTATTTTTAATCAATATTTGATAACTTTAACTTTTCCTTTTGTATGCCCAATCAAGTCTAGCCCTATAAGCTTGTTTCCACTTCCTCCAATATAGACCCTCATATGGTGCCATTCCTAAGCTTTCTTGATTATTGTTGTTATATGCAAACTTTGTTAAGGACAAATATCGATCCTAATTGCCTTTAAACTTGATGGCATAGCTTCTTAGCATGTCTTCTAGTACTTGGATCACCAATTCAGATTGACCATTTATTTGCTAGTGAAATGCCAAACTAAAGATAAGTTGAGTACCTGAGGCATCATGTAATTTCTTCCAAAACCTAGATGTTAACCTTAGGTCCTAATCTAAGATAATTGATGCTAGTACTCCATATAGCCTAACAATTTCATCAATGTATAGTTATGGAAGTTTCTCCAAGGAATAATCCATTCTCACTAGGATGAAATGTGCTTTCTTAGTAAGCCTAACAACAATTACCCACATTGCAGCACACTTACTCCTTATCATAGGTAATGTTGTTATGAAGTCCATAGTAACTCTTTCCTATTTCCATTCTAGTATTGCTATAGGATGAAGCAATCTATAATGAACCTAGTGTTTAACCTTAACTTGCTGATACATAAGGCATCTAGTCATATACTCACCTATGTTCCTTTTCGTTCATAGCCACCAGTAATAAGGTTTCAAGTCCTTATACATTTTCTTGCTCCCGAGATGCATGGCATAAGGAGAATTATGAGCTTCCTATAATATCTATCTTTTAATGTCTTCTTTATTAGGTACACAGTTGATCATGATAATATAGAGATACAACTATTTTAATTTTATACTTAATAGGCTTCCCCTATTTGATTGAACTCATGATGTGTTAAAGTTGATTATCATCCTACTGTGCCTCTTTTACTTATTGAATCGAGTAACGTTTTACTTGCAATTTAGCTAGCAAGGCCCATCCTCTCAGCATTGCAACTAGACATTCATTGCCTTTAGGTTGCACATGAGTTTTCAGCTTAAATCATCTACCACAACATTTGCCTTACCGGGATGGTAGTCAATCAAGCAATCATAGTCTTTAATTAACTCCATCCATCTTTGTTGCCTCAAGTTCAGTTCTTTTTAGGTTAGCAAGTATTTTAGGCTTTTTTATGATATATGTAAATGTAACACCCTTCACTATATAAGTAGTGCCTCTTTATTTTCAAAGTAAAGACAATAGCTGCTAACTCCATATCAGTTGAATAGTTTCTCTCATATAGTTTTAGTTGTCTAGATATATTTGCTACCACTTTACTTTCTTATATCAACATGCATCTAAGCCTATTATGTGAGGCATCATTGTAGATGATAAAGTCTTTCTCGAGCTCTAGCTATGTAAGGACTAGAGCTTCTATTAACATAGCTTTTAACCTACTAAAACTTTCTTGGCATTTTTGATCCCACACAAATATCACATCATTCCTTAATAGTCATGTCATTAGAGCAGCAAGCATTGAGAATCCCATAACAAATTGCCTATAATATCTAGCAAATCCCAAAAAGCTTCTAATTTCTATTGCATTTCTTAGGGGTTTCCATTCTAACATAGCTTTAATTTTTTTAAGCTCTACCTTGATCCCATCAGCTGATACAATATTTCTCAGAAATGCTACTTCGTTTAGCCAGAACTAACACTTACTCAACTTAACATATAGCTGCTTCTCTCTTAGTATCTATAATACTAGCCTAAGATGTTGTTCATGTTCTTTTATGATTTTATAATACACTACGATGTCATCAATGAATACTACCACAAACTAGTCTAGTTACGGTTAGAATATCTATTTCATTAGGTCTATGAATGATGTAGGGGCATTAGTTAGCCCAAATGGCTTCACTACAAATTCATAATGTCCACACTTCGTGTAGAAGGCTATTTTTGGGATATCATATTCCTTTATCCAAAGTTGATAATTCCCGAATCTCAATTCAGTCTTTAAAAAAACACTAAATCCTATCAACTAGTCAAACAAGTCATCAATTCTTGCTAGTGGGATTTTATTCTTGATAGTCACCTTATTAAGTTGTTTGTAGTCTATGCAGAATCGTAGTGAACTATTTTTCTTCTTTACAAATAACACTAGTGCCCCCCAAGGTAAAACACTAAGTCTAATGAGCCCTTTATATAATAGCACCTATAACTATAATTTCAATTTTTTTAGGCTTTATAAGGGTCATTCTATAAGAGGCTATTGATATAGGTGTTGTGCCTAGGTACACCTCAATGGCAAACTCTATCTCACATTTAGGTGGTAAACCTAGTAGTTTATTTAGAAATAATTCAGGAAATTCTACTACCACTACTATTTGGTTAACATTAGGTCATGTTTGGTTGATGTCAACTATGTGTGCCAAGTATGCTTTACAACCCTTCTACATCAATTTCTTTGCTATTACTACTAAGATCACATTGGCTAAAAAGTCAGTCCTTTCACTCACAAATGTTATAACAACTAAAAATCCTGATTTTGTGAATAGTACTTTTTGGGACATGAATAGCATTTTTTGAATGACCATATCACTTTAAGGAGCCCAAAGGGGAGTACTAGTCATAAAACTATGATGGACTAAATAATGATTAAAATGATGTTATTTGCTCTAGCCATTGATCCAATAAGTTATTTCACATTGATATATAGTGAATAAAGACATTAGTTTAAAAAATGGTCGTGATGTGCCTGGATTGATCTAAAAATAGCATACCCTGATGGTTAAAAATTCTAAAAGGATCTAATTGTGGTAGAGTTGGAATTTTCTAACATCGATTGTTATCTAATCAAAATTTCTTAATTACACGAGTGAATAGTTAACCTAGGTCCTATTGAAATTTGGGCTCGAGATTTTAATGGTCCCTTAATTGAGATTTTCGATAATTTTTGATATTGGAAGCAATATTTTTGGAGACATCAAACATTTATTTTACATTTTTTAAGCTTAAAATGTAAATAGGATTAATTGGGGCCGTCTGATCGCCACATGGTGCAATCATGGGCATCTATCCTCATAATATAAATATGTTTTTAGGTGTGTGCTTGTGTATGGAAGTAAAAGTTGTCATCTACTCCCTTAAAATACCTCAAAGCTGATGCCATCTTTATATTCTCTCTCCTCCCTTTCTTTTCTTTATTTCTTTCTTAAATCACCCTCAAATCCTTTGATTAATATATGGAAAACAATCCTCATAGCATTAAAACCTGATGTTAGCCTTAATTTTGCAAGAAATAGAGGATTTTGTTTTAATGAAAATAAAGGTGTGAAGGTTTAGGGTTTTGAACCCCTAAATGACATCAGACCTCTAATCTAACCTTGGTTATTTTTATAGGTAATTAGAGGTGCTCTAGATCAAAGTTCTACTTCTATTTTTGAATTTAAAGTTGTATATTATTTTTCTATGAATTTTTCAAACTATTGATGTATTATGGAATTTAGAGAATTTAGAGAGGAATGAGAATAGAGGCGATGAAAATGATGTAAAATTGATCTCAAGATGTCATACAACATCTCCTAAGTGTATTCTATAAAATATTTTCTTGGAAGTATGCTTTAGGAAAATTCCATATTAGTTAACGGTTAGGGTTTTCATAAATTTTGGGGTTAGAATAACTCTTAATTAGGTTCTAGGGCATTTTAGGGTTTATTACACATTAATGGACTAAACTAAATGAGAAATGGAGTGAAAATGAGATAAATTTGAAACATTGAAAATTGTGCATGTTTTATGGAAATTAGGGATATAGATGGAATTAATTGATTTGGTGGGTAATGGAAGAACAATGTAATGTATTGACGTATCATAAATTGATATAACATGCATTAAGAATGTACATTGATGATTTCATGATAAAAGCTTAGCATAGCATATGAATGTGCATGTGTGCATTGTAACATATATAGCGTGTATTGTGTGTAATATATATATTAATAATAGTTATTAATGACATAAATAATGTTAATGATTGAGATGTACACGAGAAATAATGGAGGATAATGTATGTGATAAAAATGGTAACATGAGTATCTTGATATGAAATGGCTATTGGAAATGGCAATTTGTATTATGAAACCCATGATATGAGATATGTAACATGATACTAACATGATACTGTCAATACGTATGATTTGATTTAGGCATAAGATTTTAACTATGAACTATGTGAATGATGAATATTGATAATGGAAAGGGAATAACCTATATATGCTAGACACCCTAGTGGACATGTAACACCCCCTACCTATTCTTAAAGAAAACAGTCAAAGTGTGCTTCTTCTTGTAAGGTCACCCATCCTTGGATTTCCCTTGAGGCCCTTCATTTAACTTCTACTTGGGTTTCTACTATTCAATGTGGAAATTTTATTTAATAGTTTCAGTGATCTATGGTGAACCTCCTAAGCATATGATACTCACACGTATGATCTCACTATCAGCTATCAACCTAGGCTGTTATTAGGGCTAAGAGCTCATTTCACACTAACTATAGGCCAACATATTCACTGTATAGCTATCATACCATTCTACTATCCATAGTAACATGCACGAGTGCCTCTATCTACTGAAACATCATATCTAATTCGAGAATGTCATACCTTAATAGTCTTCATCTTCACTGTTGGTTGTCCTCATTGTTTCATCTAAATCTACCACATGTGCATTGGACACCCGATACACTGAGTATGCACTCAAAGGTGAATTTAACCAAACATACTATTTATTATTATCACAACACACATACAAACAATTTCTAATTTTATTGTTTAGCAATTTACACCTCTCTATTAAGGCCTCCAGTTATGACTATTTATTAACTAATTTACATTACATCAATTATTCTTTTAACCTAGGCTTCCAAGTTTGCCTGATATCCATAACAACATATTTTCATACTAACTATTCTTCCAATACCCAAGTTACATATTTTACATAGCTCATCCATTTAGGCCTATCATTTGTCACATCAATCCATCTAGTTTATGTACCTTTCATCAGTCTTTTACTCAAAAAATTTCATTAAGAGTACACAAGATTATTCAATCTCTCTTTATAGTTTATCTCTTATTCATAACACATTTGCTTATAGGTTATCTCAATTAAGATAGTTCATACCCCAGTTTTCTCATCAATATTATTAAATCCACTTAAGTTCTTTTATTAATATTTTTATACCCACAAGGTTCAAGAAGAACTCCCAATTACTGGATAACAGAAATCACAATGTGTCATGGCCCCCATTTTAGACCTCGGTAGTTGTACCTACCCAATCCGAGAACCGGACAAAAAATAAAGCTGTACAGTGGCTCACATTTTGGATGTCAGTGTTCGTACACACCCTTCGCCCAATAGCAAGGATTAGTTCCTAAGAACCTTCCAATACCGAAAGGGGATAGCAGGGATCAGCCCTACGGGACCTCTCAAAATCCCAGTACAATTAACATAAGTAGGATATCTAGTGGATAAGAGGGATTAGCCCCATGGGACCTCCCAATATCCACAAGTGGGTAGCAAAGATTAGTTTGTAGACCTCCTAATACCCATGAGTGGGTAGTAGGGATTAGCCATAGGCCTCCCAATAACCAAAGCATGTAAGCT
>CANXYI011526956.1:0-10201 GCA_948208565.1 Hura crepitans
TGGCTAACTTTCTTAGCCACTTGGCATGGTGTGGGTCCCATTTTAACATGTCAAGGCTATCCCAAAACTTCCCAAACCATCTAATTTTTTGTTGCAAATTTTGAAAATTAATAGTAATATAGTCGAACCTCAGAAAATTACACCGTTTGTTTTAAAATTTATATTTTAATCCCTTCTACCTCTTTATAAATATTTGAGGCCAAATTCCTTTAATAGGGTAATTTTTAAATTGCTTTGATTTGTGTGCCAACTTAAAAAATTATGAGAATTTTTAAATGACCTCCTATTCTAAAAATTTTTTCACTATTAGACTCAGTGCAATTTTTGAGCTTCAGGGTCCACTATTTTTGGGTCTATCCAGGCACACCATGTGCCAATCCAAGCATGAAAAATTTTTATTACACTAAGGGGTAGCTTTTCAGTCTGAAATGAATTGTTGGTTCTGCTAAATTTTTAAATTTTGCTCTATTCATCAAATTAAGACCCTTTCAAGTTTTATGACCCATGTCACTGCCTTGATCTATGTGGAAGTGACCTACCAACCTAGGCACACTTATCATACCCTGTGGCACTGTTCACATAGCCTCGGAGCACATGAGTTACAACTTTGACTTTCTTAGTTAAAGTTCATTTTCATCATTGACTCTTTTCTTCCCATTTTGCTGATAGCCCTCCAAGGTGAGTTTATCCATTTTTCTTCATTATTTCATCTAAAATCAAGCTTGAATTCATAAATAAATTATAGTGAATAAGTTTACAATGGTTCTAGACAATATATTTGGTGATATTTTAGAGAAAAATGGATGACATTTTATGTTTTTAGGTTGATGGGATAATGCCCATTTTTCCATTGGGTAAGACTATCAAAATTCTAATATTTCTCCATTATTAGGTAGGTGCCTAATAGTAGAAAAATGTGGTCATTTGAATTTTTTAGGTATCGTATGAATTTTTACGAATTTTCTAAAATCAAATCTATAATAGGTAGTTGTCGAAACAGAGTGTGAGCACAATGAGGGAGAAGTGATGATTTAGTCGAGCCTGGTAGTGTTTTTTGAACCCACTAGGTATGTGTAATTGACTTAATTATTCTAGTTTTAGGCATGATTTAATTTATTTATGTTGTTATAGTTATAATATTATATGCTAAAAAAAGGTTTTTTTATGAGTGTAATGTGTAAGGTGATAATTAATATAATTAATAAAATATGGCATTAAAAGGGATGCTATAAATTTATGAATATATAATGAAAAAAATATTGATTTTACTTTGTAACCTTAAGTTTATCTTAAATAAGGTATTATGAGTTATAATTTAAGTGCTTGTAATTGCTAAATATTTATAATTATGTATTAGCGTGTTAAATGGCCAAATGGCTATGTAAATATACATGTACCTACATGACACAAAAATGTTTTAGTATAAGTATTAATTAATGAGTTATAAGTACTTAAGTATATATAAATATATGAGTTGTAGATTAAAGTACATTAGGACATTAAAATGCTTATATAACACTTGGAATGGATTATTTATTGTAATGATTAAACATGTTTAAAAAGAAGTATATAATGGAAAATAATTGAGTATAAGTGTTGTATGAATTTATGTCATTTAAAGTGAGTACTAAAGTATATAATATATATGAAAAGTGTGTATAAATATAATTAAAGCACATGGTTTTTACTGAATGATAAAATGTGGGAACTTAAGAAATAATGTTGGATGTGTTTACTTGATGTGATAAGAATAATATATGAATAATTATAATAAAATTCCAAGTAAAATGCTGAAATTATTGAATTAATTAAAAATAGCCCATATGAGTAACAACCTAGAGTTGGATATGTTAACCGGTCAACTAGGAATAGATAGTAGCTACTGGACAGTTTGGTGTCTAATTAAATTATGGGTCCACTTACAATCAGACCCTAAACTTATATATTAAGATATTGAATTTTATGCTGGTGTAGCCACTATTTAGGTCCTACAAGGCCACTGCATGGGTCTATGATGCTACAACAGTCATTTAGGTCTAAAATATGGACCACTACATAAAATAATCCCATTATCCTTAGGTGTTATGTTCTTATGAAAATATGGGCGAAGTGAAACAATTATAAATATGTAATTGTTGGAAATAATATTATATTATTAATTAATTTTAATGGTAAGAATAAAATATGAAATGACCATAATTTCAATTATAATGTGATTGGTATATTATTGATATTGCGAGTATTATAAATTAGGTGCCCTAATTATGTGTGATGTGTGAGATAAATAAATTACATTAAGTGTTGGTTTAATTTTATTTAATTAAGTATATATGATTTTAAATTAATTAGCTTATCTGCACATATTACATGAAATATTGGTAAACAAAATTAAAATTTATATTGTTGATTAATATTAACATGTATTGATAGAATAAAATATGTCTATAACTTTATATGCAATAATTATTTTAATTACACCACCAAACAATATGCTTAACGTATAGTTTTGTTTGCAATGTGTAGGTAAGAAGAACAATTGAGCCACACGTCATGATATCCATAAAAGCAAATCATGGCTTTATTTTTTGTAAATTTTAAAGATTTATTAGATTTATGTAATGTATAGGCTATAGGGAGTCGCACTATTATGTCTATTACATAATTTTGTGACTAAGCCAAAGTATATAAGTAATTATAATTCTTGTAAAATGGGTTTATAATTATAAATCTAAATACCCTTTTAAATTAAATTATATATGTTGACGTCTCATCCAAAGGATGAGACTATGTTATTGAATTTGATGAGTTAGAGTGATTGGATGGATCATGAAGAAGTGGGGATGTATGTAAATGAATATAGATGTGTTTTTCATTGGTTTAAAATTTTTTGGATAGTGTGAGATACAACTATTATGTTATTAGAATTTTGGCATAAGGATTCCAAATTTTTAGACTCATAATTTGATTTTTAAGAAGTTTTTAACAATTAAAAAAGTTTTATATTATCCTCTCATATTTATTTTAAAACTAAATGAAAGAGGACCGTTTATTAAAAGTTTTGAGGAATAAGTTCAAATAACATTTAATGTGTTGCACACCTTAGTTGTGTTAGGTGACTAGCCAGTAACCGGACCAGTAACAAGTGTCACAACCTCTAATTAGTATAGAATTTAAGTTTAGAATTTATACTATTATCTTTTTTCAAAACTACATCACATGCTTGAGCTTTAGAAAAAGTTAGGCATCCTTTTTTACCTATTATGCCATTTTGAAACACAAACCCATTTTCAACAAATTTTAGGATGTGTTAGAAATGACAACAAGTCTATGCCCTATATCTATATGTTATATCAAATGGTTAACCAATCAATCATATGCTTATGACAAGATAGATCTATTATGGAGGGATCATGTTTAGATGACCATAACTTGTATGATTTAACCAAGCATTCATGTAATGACCAGTAGTAAATTTCACTAAGTTTGCCTATAATTTACATCATGTGCTATGAGAGACTCTATTTGGGAAGTATGTTTAGCCATCGCAATATAATGGTGACCCCATTGTGCCTTTCACCATATAATTGTTTGATTGAATAGAACTAACAAGTGTTGTTTTCAAAGAGATATGCACAGTGGAAAAATTAAAACTTTTAAAGTATATTGGGACATTAATATGCCCATATAACACTTGAAATGGATTTATTTATTGTAATGTTTGAATACATTTAAAAAGAAGTGTAGAATGGAAAATAAATGAGTACAAGTGCTGGATGAATTTATGATATTTAAAGTGAGTATTAAAGCATAGAATAGATGTGCAAAGTACGTATATATATAATTAAAGCACATGGTTTATGCTAAATGATAAAATATGGGAAGTTAAGAAATAATTGTGGATGTGTTAACTTGATGTGATAAGAATAATATATGAATAATTACAATAAAATTCTAAGTAAAATGATGAAACTGAGGAATTAAATAAAAATAGCCCATATGAGTTACAACCTAGAGTTGGATTGGTTAACCGATCAACTAAGGATAGATAGTAGCTATTAGACACTTCGATGTCAAATTTATTATGGGTCCACTCACAATCTAACCCTAAACTTGTATATTATGATATTGAATTCTACACAGGTGCAGCCACCGGTTAGGTCTTATAGGGCCACTACACGGGCCTACACTGGTACAATAGCCGTTTAGGTCCAAAATGTGGGCCACTACACAAAATGATCCCATTATCCTTAGGTGTTATGTTCTTATAAAAATATGGGCGGAGTAAAACAATTATAAATATGTAATTATTGGAAATAATATTATATTATTAATTAATTTTAATGGTATGAATAAAATATGAAATGACCATAATTTTAATTATAATGTGAGTGTTATATTATTTGTAACACCCCCGCCCATTCTTGATGGAAAAAGAAAAAAAGTGCCACTTCTTGCAGGTTGCCCATCCTTATATTTCCTCGGGGTTCATTCATTTAACACTTATGACACTTGGACCATCTTTGACCAATGTTGACCATTTAGTGTTTATTATCATACCACCTCTTATTATGACCTATTTTAGTCTGATAAAAACCTAGTTTACATCCATTATTAATTTCACAAAAAATGAGGCTACATAACGGCTACCCAAGTGAAAAACCAAAAAATATTTCTTGCATAAAAAACACTTTTATAGCCATTCAATCTCAATCTACAATTCCTAGGCCCTTTTAGTTTCCTAATCTATCATCAATACTAGATGCACTTACACAGCAATCACAAGGTCTTAGACCTAAAGATATCTAACAACTAAACATGTATATACATATCAATGAAATAAGGTTTATACAGGCATACAATTCAATTATTTGAGAGTTCATAATGTACATACACTGCCTAATTCTAACACCCATATACACATGAGTGTGTTACTACAGCATAACAAAAAGAGTACAAAAGGTATATGAAAAAGGAGACTCAACAACAACAACATTGCACTGATGAAGCTGAACTGCTACTCCATCTATAGCCTACATCTTGGGACACTGACATGCTGAGTTAACACTCAGTCATGGAATTAACATAATAAAGTGTGTCATAGGTGCAAACATATGTATAAGTTTATATATACACATTTATAACCTTTATAATTATGTCTATGTAGGTTTATTATACCCAATATCAGTTTCTTACATTACCTTATGGTGTTTATTATGCAAGCAATTAATTTTGTCTTATTAAGCAGTTCAGTTATTTAAATACTTGCAAATATTTCAATGTCTATTATTTATTTTCAAATATTATATTCATTCTTAGATTAATGTTATTTAGGCCCATAACAGATAGACTACACTTTAAGACACAAAAGAGTGAGATCTATCCTATGCAATGGCCCACATTTTGGTCCTCGATAGCTATACCTACCTAGTGTGATAGCAAGGATCAGTCCATAAACCTCCTAATACTAGATTGGCAAATAATAGGGATCAGTCAATAGACCTCCTAATATCTATAGGTGGGATAGTAAGGATCAGCCTCGTGGGACCTCCCAATACTCTAAATCAATGTCTTTAATGCAACATAGGTGGATAGTAGGGATTAGCCCTATAGGACATCCTAATATCCATAGAAAGCCAATAGGTAGTAGGCATCAGCCCAGGTGTTGACTACACCTGCCATTATATTTAATGTGCATAGTTCAGTCTCAAAACCTTGGTGGCTACTCTCGCCTTCACATCTAACAACAGCGGCCCTGAGAGTACTAATATGCCTAGTAGTTGCTAACTCCTTAGTTGACTGGTCAACCCATCCAGTGGGTGTCAAACTGACGGGCCAATACACTATTTATTATTTACTTATAGCATTCCTAATTACCTTTCCTCTTATTTTATGCCATTAACAACATCTCTTCTCTTTTTACATGCCATTACATATAGATTTCAATTTTAAGTCTTTTGTCGTAAAGTTACTATTCATTTGGTCATTTCTTAGCCTTATGCCCTCTATAACACTAAGCATACCAATCCACAATCCATTGTCTTTGCATTTATTTCACCTCATAATCTCCGTTGAATCATTTCTCATACTCATGCCAATAATTTGCACATAAATCATCACCAATTTACTTGTCATTGCTTATGTACCTATTACATATCCATTTAGGTCATTATTTGCCAAACTAACATTTTACATATCATGTTATTGGTACTCACATTCCTAACATAATTTGTTCAACTCATTTACATTCCAATGTAATGGCTAACATGTCATACACATACACACACATGCCATGCACACATATACACATGTTTTGGCTGTACATAAGGCATAAACTCACGCTTAGTTTCCTTTCCCTTGAATCATGCAAACCATGTTATTTTTATATCCTTAACATAATTATGCCATTCACTTACATGAATTTCATGCCTAACACTAAGATATGGCAATTCTATACATATGTAAACACACATTTTCATGAATAAATATAAGGCATACATAGATTGGGTCAATTCCATATACCTAGGATGTGAAAACACCCTTTTCTCCACCACCTGAATGCCTTGAATGTTGTTCTCCTTCAACACCTTCTCTTTAACCTAAATATAAAGATTTTCACCTAAGACAAGTTCTTAAAAATCCTACATAACTCTAATTTAAATTCTAAAACTATAGGATTTATTAGAATACCTTAATCTAGCTAAAATGAAAATAAAAATTAAAAAAAAAAACTTGCGCAAAAATTTTTATACAATTCACCCAAATTCTATTTATCCTTTTCTAACCACTTTTTCTAATTTCTATCAAAGGAATTAGCTTTCAGGAAGCTGTGGAGATTAAGAACAATATGTGAGGTATGAAAATTGGTGGTGGGAGGAGAGAGAAAATAAAGAAAAAAGGTAGAGAGAGAACCCAAAAATGTCATCAGGTTTTTGGCCTTTTTTAGGGAAAAGATGTTGGCTTGCACCTATGACACTTTTACATGTGTGGGCCTATTTATATTGGTTGGTGCATGGCTCATATCACGACACGTGTTGATCCAATGGTCTATTTTCTCTCGATTTTATTTTTAACTTTAGAAATTTAGAGAAATTTCTTTAGACCTCCAAAAATACCCATTTTAGTTTTAAAAATCCTCAATTACTGTCATTAAGGCCTTTTAAAAATTTCATGTCAAAATTCCACTATCAACTTTATGTCACTATTCACCCACTAGAATAGAGTATTCCAAATAAATATCAAATGACCTTAGAAATTAAAAATTCCTTGACCATCATGTAGATTGGAATTTTTAAGGTTCAAGTTATGGTATTCTCAGGTCTATCTAGGCACATCCTGGGATTGTCCTAGCACAACCTTATTTTATGTCACTATTCACTAGTTCTTATACTAAAATGATTTATTTGTTTTAGTAAAATTTTAAATTCTTTCATTTTGTCCATTTTTTGGCCCATCAAAGTTTTATGACGAACACGCCCCTTTCTAGCCTTATAAAGGTGCCCCGACCCATCGAGAACACAATTCATGCTAAGGAGGTATTATTTATGAAACTTAGACTTACGGATATTAGAATAAAGGTCTCCTAACCACAAAAGTCCCAATATTGTACTGAGTAATGGGTAAATGACACTAGCATCTGCATTTTTTAGTTGATTGGTCAATCTATCCAATAACAATCTAGTGTATATGGGCTATTTCTTATTTCATTCTCATTATTAGGCTTTTGCATCACTTGTAATCATAATTTTGTTCACTTATGGCATTTTGTAATGTTCCATTATACATTTTCATTTATAATTTCTAAAAAACATATTGGAAACTTTCACTTATCATTATCAAATTATTGGCACAAATTGGTATTAAGAGTTTATTTAATGTCTCATCATCTCTAATTAATCATACACTTTATCATACTCAATTAACAACTACATACCAATTATAGTTACCATTTTATGTCATACTTTATTTTCAATACATGGATATACTTATGTGTAAGCATAACTTATACATTCAAATGTACATATACATTATTTGTATATTACCTTCATTATTTCATGCTGCCTTTAATATACTTTCTGATACAAATCGTGCTTATTCAATTTAAGCCATTATAGCCCAATGTACACCTATTATATAACAATTTGAGAAATTACCATTATATCCATATGTTTTCCATAATAGGTTCCCATTTTCAATTCTCTGTAATTTTTTCATTTTTCATCCATTTTCTATTATGTCAGCTCCATTATCAATCTTTAAACCCTAAAATTCCCTAGTGACTAATTTAGGCTTACACTAACCCCTAAATTGACCTAATCTCTAAAATGTGCCTATTACAGAAATCACACATTTCATAAAAATAGGCACATGTTTTATTGAATGCATTTATAGAGATGCTCTACATCACCTCGAGATCGATCCTACTACCTTTCATCACCATAGTTCTCATGCCTTTGTTTGTTCACTAAATTCCATAATATGTCAAATATTATAAAAATTCATAGAAAAATATATGCACACCCAAATTCAAAGATAAAATTATATCCATGATTTAGAGTACATCTAGTTACATAGAAAAATGTTTGCTTTTCAATGTAGGCTTTGGTTTAGTTTAAGGGTTCAAAAACCTAAACCCTCAAAGCTTTGATTTCTCCTCAAAACCTCTATTTTTCATGAAACTAAGGCTAGAATCAAGTTTTTCATGTCGAAAAGATTGATTTCCATATGAAATTCATAGGTTTTCAGGCAAAACTGGGTGAGAAAAGGAAGAAAAATGGGAAGAGGAGAGAAAGTGAAGGTGGTGTTGGGTTTTAAGTTCTTTGGGTTGGAAGATAATTGATTATAATAGCATTCACCCTCACATGCTTGAACCCTCTTTTATATCAAGAGTTTGAACGGTCTCAATTACATCATATGGTGATCGAATGGCGCAAATTAATTTTTTTTTATTTTAACTTCAAAAATACAAAATAACTAATAGAAGTCTCTAAAAATCATGCTTTTAATGCTAAAAAATTGAGAACTACTTTAGTAAGGTACCCTTAAAATCTCGGGTAAAAAATCCAAAGGGACCTAGGTTAAGTACTCACTTATATACTTAAGAAATTCTTATTAAATATTAAAATAACTCAAAAATTTCCAATTCTTTCACCATTGGATTAGTTAGAATTTTTGACTTTCAAGGTATGCTATTTTAAGGTCCATCTGAGCACATCCTAGGTAATTCCTAATATAATGTGGACTAAAGTCACTATTGACTAGATATCATCGTAAAATAATTTCTTTGTTTTACCAAAATTTCTAATTATTTAATTTTTACCATTATTTTACCTATCAAAGTTTTTTGACTAGTGCTACCCTTTGGCCTCTTCAGTATGACCCGATTACTTAGGAGATACTATTCATGTTAGTTTCCATAGATCATGCACAGCAAAAAATTTAAAATTTTTTATGGAATCCAAACATGTTATTTGGCCATTGGAAGAATCAAAATTAATTAATAATAAGAAAAATAGAGAATAGTGTTTACCGTTCTTCACTGTTCTTCATTTTTCTTGAATTTCACCACACCGGGTTATCATAAACCACAGTGTTCCTCAATTGGGAGCACCTCCAAAGTATCCACACAAGGATTTCTAGTGAATATCTAAATATCTATAGGCTAGTAAGATTATTTAGATGTGAAGAGAAGAAAAAATAAAGAAAGAAAAAATCTATCGTGAAGAAAAATGGCTTCTGCGTAAATTTCAAAGAGGTCACACATGGTGAACAAATTTTGAGGCTTATTTATATCCTCTTAATTGCCCTAGGTCTGAATTTAATCTCATTAAAATTTGACCTCAATTAAAGCACATCAAATGGGCCAATTAAATATAGCCATGTGTAGAAATCCTAAGTGGGCTTTCTGCGCATGGGTTTGACCCAATCTTTGACTAATTAATATTGCCCCTTCTTGGCCTAAATTTAAATTAGCTATGGCTTTAATTCAAAGCCCTTTTAACCCTTAAAAGATGGCCCTAAAATTAGACCTAAATAAATCCACCAAGTAAGCTTCTAAGGCCTTAATGTATCTAACCCTAATTAGCTAGATACATTAATTTGGACTCTAAGCCCAAATTAATTATTCTTTCTTATTTCTTTCCCTTCTAATGACATCTCATGTCATTTCATATCTTAATATAATTTAATATATTAAGTTCCACCA
>CANXYI011526965.1:0-16283 GCA_948208565.1 Hura crepitans
TGACCTATACTATGCTTATCACCAAATAACTGGCCATTTAACTTACAACTACAAAGCCCTCCATCAAGACATCCAAGACCTCATAGATGATGGTATGATACCTTATCCTAAAGCTCACCCATCATTAGACCTCATTCTCATCCCATAATTATTTTAAAAGTGAGGTTTCCTCTTTTATATAGTCAATCTGTTACCTTATGGGCCAACTATTAACAAACTGTAGGAACATGCTAATCAAGGATATGAAAGGATCTAATAAAGATATGATAGATTATACTTGTTTTCTTTTCCAGTCATTTCTTTCTACTATGTTAGATTAATTAAGGATAATAAAACATTGTTTGAGTTTTTCATAAGCATTTGCACAACATAGTACTCTTGAATATGAGTTAAGAGATTTTAAAAAATATTAAAAAATAAATATAAAAAAGAGAGAATGAAATAAAAATGATACACTTAATCCACAAGTGTTGTAAATAATTTATGGTGGCTCACCACATCACTGCATAAAATTTTGAAGCTTAAAACTTGATCTTTCCTTATAAGTCAAGAGATAAGACATAAAAAGACATAAAAATAAGTTAGGGGCAACTAAATCTAAATGAATGCTTCTTTATTTCAATCTTAAATGATTTCTAAGTTCAATAAGCTTCTAAAAATTAAAACATCAAATTCATGCTTTTGAAAGGAGTTATATCCAATTAGTTTCTTGAAAATCTAAGAACCATTCTAAAAGATAAACTTATTTTTGCTTCTTGCTCACATGAAATAAAAAAAAGAAGTTAGAAAGCTTTAAATGACAACTCTAAAACTTACAAAAACAAAAGGATTTATCTTAAGCCTTAAATAATTAAGTATTCTATTTTTAGCCGTGGTTACCCTCATTAAAAAAAAGATGAGTTTTCTAATTCCTGCTAAGTTGATCAACCAAAAACATGAGCCTAGGCAAAAAGTTAGGGAAATTTGATAGAAAATATACAGCTAAAGAATCTTTAGACTAGCTAATAAAGGGGGATATCATTCATGTAATAGTTAAAAAAGGTTAAAAGGATGACATTCAATAAACAACTAAAGTAAAAGAATTTAAAACACTGAGGGCACAAAGCTCCCACCCATGGAAAGCTACTTACCGATATGAAGAGTTCTATCAATCTCCTATGACAAAAGCTTCTAAACATATCTAACCAAGTCAAAGGTGCAATTCCAAATTCAATTGATTGAACAGAACATGATTAAATCCCAAACCTTAACTGAATATGGATAAGCTGAATTAAAAAAAAAGTGACGACAAAAAGAAGAGAAGGAAAAAGATGTTTGCTAGGTTAAAAACTAACAAAGGGCAACCTAGGCAAAAATTAGAGCATACCTCGTTAGATCAAAATCCTACAAAAGGGTAATCTATGCAAAAGTTAGAGGTGGAACAAAAATGTTTAGTTAGGAAATCTTTGGACTAATTAATAACAAGGGTACCATACTATGCAATCACATACATTTGTAAGCTCTATCACTTGTTCATCATAATCGTTCATTCTACAGCCATACATGCTAAAATGTTTTTCACACGTGCTTGACATTTTGCCTCACCACCTTTATGGCATATTCTATTCAACCTACTCCTCTCCTCCTTTATGGAACATTTCATTTCCTTTTTGTGCCTTCTCAACATCTCATTTCAACTTACTTCTCTACAACTTCCCTAACCTTTTCATCGCTATAACTCGACTTGTTTCTTCATGAGACATCTCATTCATACCTTTACTTTTCTCATACCCATGTTTTTTCCTATGACAAGTCTAAGAGAAGAGTGAACTCAATAGCATATTTACTGGTTCATAGATTTGCTCACTTACATTCATTTATTCATACATTATAAGGAAAGATGCATTCACCATTCATACATCTACCTTCACCATTTATCCATCATTCATTCACTCATCTAACAAAAAGTTATATTCATAATCCAGTTACCTATACATTCATCCATTCAAATTCTTTATTCATTTAAGAAAAGAATAAGAAAAAACACATGCATCACTACATTTATTAGAAATAGAACATTCATTATTTAGTAAAAAAATATACCTAGTTGCATTCCTTCATTCAGAAAAGATTAGGAACTAACAAGCATATCATTTATTCATTCACTAGTATCACTAAATTTATTCACCCATATTCATTTATGACATATTCACATCAAATCATTCAATCACCATATTTATTCACTAAAGACATCTCATTCACCACCTTCATGTTTCTACACTTATTCATCTAGGGTATGATAAAATACATTCATTCATTCACAAGAAAACTAGGTCATAATAACTAGACATTCATTTACTTAATAAAATATCAACTCATTCACAAACCCACATTAAGTAGGCATTAATGTATCCAACATTAGTTAACTACTTCAGGCACATAACATATATACACATTTATTAAGTTTACATGTATCAATGCAAGTATGCATAGTCATTCATCATTTAGCATAAGCACCATATCCACACATCAATTGTATAGCTCACATGGCTTAGGAACATAAAGGAAAAGTAACTTACACATCATCTATAAGTTACATTCATCCACACAACATAGAAATGATTCATTTATTTATCTAAGAATGAAACAGAAGCTTACTTATACAAAGCACTACATTTATATTAGTCCATAACAATTCACATGTACACATCTCTCAATACACACTCACATGTATTAGCCACATACCACTATCACTTATATACACCTAAATACATTTAATCCTCTAACTCATGTATCAGTCATGCACTTACATCACATACAACACATGTGCACCTGACATCACACATATACTTGCACGATATTAATGTCTTTAAAACTAGATATGGTTTAAACCATTTCTTCAGACCTATTATCAGATACAATTTTGTCCACACCATTAAACTCATCATAAGATTTTGTTGATTTAAGTCTCTACATATCTAAACTTATCACTACATTTGGTTTGATTAGGTTTTAGCTTTTTCTGATCTATCACCAAATTTGGTTTAATCAGCTTATCTAAACTTATCACTAAATTTAGTTTAGCCAACTTTTAGCTTATTCAGAGCTATCACTAGATTTGGTTTGATCCATCCATAACTTACCAACTTGAAGGTAAGCAAGCACTTGTATTTGGTATAGCTTATCTTTACATGAAGACAAATAGGCACTTATATTTGATGTAGTTTTTTTTCATATTAACATTCTTATCACCCTTAAAGGCAAGCAGGCATCCATATTTGATATAGCTTACTTTTAAAATTTATCTATCTAGAAACTTTAGAATCAAAAGTTTGTTCAGAACTAGTAAGATTTTTACTTCACCCAAGGATGAGCAGGCACCTTTATTCGGTGTAGTTTATTTATACAATATTAATTATATTTTTTAAAGGGAAGATACAATTAAGATTTAGCTTGTTTTTACTTTGATATAGAGGAAGGAATCTGTGTTTAATGTAGCTTCATGCTTGGTAAATATCTCTAACTCAGATACTTTGATGTGCATTATTGCTTTAGTATTTCACAGCACACACCAAAGTAGGGGCAACTGTAGATGCCTAGATTTTTGGTCTAGAACTTTCCTATGGATTCAAACTATGACCTAACTCGAAAAGTTCATGGTGCAGTCGAATTATAGAAAAAATCCCAAGCCTAAATCTTAACACTAATTCCAATAGGGTTGCAGGGGTAAATCCCCCATAATATGGAATCATTCAATTTTGTCCTATAATGATAATAATAGATAGGCTCAAGCAATAAACCTAGAACATTGGTTCATATGGACCATCGTGGGATAAGTATACTCGGACTTAGTGCTATGAGGTCTGTACCATTAACCCAGCCTATAACAGTAGAGCCCATAACCTATACTCCACTAGGATAAGCCAAAGCCTATATCTACATAGACTAAGATAGACTTAGCCCAAGAAAAGTCCCAAAGCCCATAAACCACTGGGGTAAACCCAAAGCCTAGGTCTACATAGACCGAGCCACTAAAGTCCATATGGACTTACCAATAAAAAATCTTTTGAAAGAGTAATTTTCCTATTTGTACTTTGATTCATAATTCTACTAGGATTCCTCTTATTTCTGAATGGGAATACACCTTAGAAACACTATAAATACCCCTTTCCATAAGCTTATTTCCCAACTAACAACCATTAAGAATAACCCCAAAATTTTGAGAGTCTAAGCATGAACTCCAAAAAAGGTATTGCTCAATTAGATCTAAACCCGTACTAACTAATTATTTTTTTTTTCTAAAACCCTACCTTTGTGATATTTCTTAAAGCTTATTCACAAGATATAAGGCCTCATATTGTATTCATTTGCCTTTATCCATATTACTTCTATAGACTAATGATCTCTCATGATTAATCATACATGAGGTGATTCTATGTAATCCCTACACTAATTATAAGAGTGGGTTGTTGTTTTGAATTGTTTTAATCATGTGTAATTGCCTATTAAGATGTTGTAATCAATTTGTAATTGGCACTTTAATCACCTAAACTTATCTTAAATCATGATGGGGTCCACACATACTTATTATGCTAATAAGTGTGTGATCTGATGTCTATGTGGACTATTGTTCGATAACAATTTTCTATTGACTTTGTATACTATCTTTCAATGAAATATGCTTACCATGTTGACGTGCTTGTATGATATTATCATATTGTATAACTATTTATTACTTAATATGCATATTATTGATATTTTAGAATTAATGTATGGTTCACACAAACTACCCTTCATAAGGATTGTAGTCTGTATAGATATATAGGTTTTATGAATGCTTATACTATTTTGTGGTCCGTATAAGCTCCCTTTCATAAGGATTGTAGTTTGTATGGACATATATCCAGAATTCCAATCCTTACTAATATTTGTATCTATCCTCATGTTTTCCTTTGCATTATTAATTCATCATTTTCTTTGTTATAATCATCATTTATGCATGCATCAATATCATTCATATTTTTATCACACAAGTTGTTATCATTTTGTTTAGAATTGTTCTTAGGTCCTCATGAATAGTTATTTATGGTACTAACCTTTCTCTTTGAGTTAAATAAGTCAGACCATTCTTATTGGGTAAGAGGTATGGATGGACAAATTAGTCATGATACATCATAGTCTAAATAGATATAGATCAAGGCCTTAGGGAGTACACACGGACTTAATGATGTAGAGATAGGACCGAACAACCTTTTCATTATTTGCTTATTTGATTTTGTACCTTTTATTTCATTTAACTATTTTGGGTTCTAATAGGTAGTTTAATAACTCTTTTTACATGCCAAATGCCTAACCTCACATGAAATTGTTTTCTACAAAATTAATTGGTATTTCCTTAATAAAATGGTTTTGATCTTTGCTTAATAAAAGTCACAAGAAAAATGTTTTTTAATAAAGTCTAATCTCCTAGAGATGGGAGTTAGGAAATTACTACCAATTTCGATGGAATTATATGTAGTTGTCAGGTTAAACAACAACTAAACAATAACCCAATTTATGGATGTCAATACACATTTATGCTTATTGTCTCTCAATATAGCAATTTGTATTATCTAAGTGAAAATGTGACAAAAATTCTTAACTATAGTGCTTGCTTGCATGACAAGGGATTAATAAATATTAGAATATAAAGGAAAGTATATTATTGGGGCATAAATAAGATTTGATTTTAAACCATTCTTGGGTAAAAAGATCAGTAGTGCTAGTGTAAAGCTAGGTGGCAATACCAAACCCTAATCACCTCATCCTTAGTAAAATACAACAAATCTGCAAGTGGCATAAAGCTAACATCTACACCAAGTTACTTGTTAATCTAAAAAGCTCTATCATTGTCCAATGACAAGAGCTTCAAGACATATTACTCTAGGTTTATAGTTTATAAAAGTTCAAAGCTTTAAAACATATCTACCATTCCAAAGTATACAAGTTTAGATCTAATAAATTAGAGTCAACAAGATGAAACTTAAGCCATTCTAAAGGATGTAAGTTCATATCAAATCAATCAAAGACTACATGATAAGCATCAAGCCATTCCAAAATTTGCATGTCTAAATCCAATTAATCTAAGATAGCATGATTAAATCCTAAGCCTTAACAAAATATGGATAATTTGAATTCAAACAAAATAAATAAAATTAAAAAAGAAGCTCGCTAAGTTGAAAACTTGCAAAAGGTAGCCTAGGAAAAATTAGAGCTTACCTTGCTAGGTCAAAAACTCACAAAAGGCGGTCTAGGCAATAATTAAGGGTAAAAAAAAATATTTAGTTAGAAAATCTTCGGACCAACTTATAACAAGGATACTATATTGTGCAATGACATATATTTGCATGCTCCATCACTTGTTCACCACGGTTATTAATTCTTCACACATACATAAATGTTCTCTTTAACAAATTAACATTTTAGCTTACCCCTTTTATGGCACATTTAACTTATCATCTCAAGTCACCCTACTTCTGTACACCTCTGCTTCATTACTTCATCACCCTAACCTAGCCTACCACTTCACATCTTAACTTTCATCAAACCTCAGATTTTTCTATGGCAAGTCTATGAGGAAAGTGATCTCAATAACAAAACATGTGCTGGTTAATTAATTTAGACACATAGTCATTGTTACATCCACCAAGAAAAAAAATAGAGTTTTTCACATTTAAGAAAAAGATTTATTCATACATCTATTGTAGGAAAAAATACCTATTTAATTGTACTTACATCTGTCATCACTATACATCTATCATAGGAAATGATGTATTCATTCACATATCATAGAAAAGATTCATTCATTTGTTTATCTAAAAACTAAGCACAAACTTACCCATGTAGTGTACTACATTCATGTCAGTCCATATCAATTCACACATGCATATCTTTTAGTCACATAGTTCATAGACATAAAATGAACACTCAAATGCATTTAAAAGAAAATTAAGTAAATATATGCATTAGTACATTTATATAGAGAAAACTAGGTAATAACTAGCCATATACATTTACCACTCCTATGTACCTAGATACATTTAAGCCTCTCACTCATGTATTGATCATGCACTTACAACACACACAACACATATGGACATGTTGTCACACACATACTTATGCAATATTAATATCTTTAACACTAGATATGATTTAGACCATTTCTTTAGGCATACCACTAGATTTGGTTTGATTAACTTTCAACTTTTTTTGACCTATCACTAGATTCACTTTAGTCAATTTTTAGCTTTTTTAGACTTATCACTAGATTCAATTTGATCGACTTTCAACTTATATAAATTCAGTTCGATTAACTTGTAACTTACCCAGACTCATCACCTTATTTGGTTTGATCAACTTTTAGTTTTTTTAGACTAATCACTAGATTCAGTTCGATCAACTTTCAACTCCATAAGACTTATCACTAGATTTGATGCGATTAACTTTCAGCTCTTTCAAACTCAGCACCACATTTGGTTTGGTCAACTTTCAGCCTTTCTAGAGTTATCAATAGATTTATGTTGGTCTATCTATAATTTACAAACTTGAAGGTAAGCATGTACCCATATTCAATGTAGTTTTATTCAGATTTAATTCCTTTGAAGAAGCAAAGTCAAATTTAGATCTAGTTTGATTTTCACTTTGCACGAGGATTAGTAGGTTCCCGTATTTAGTGTAGTTTATTTATATAAAATCAATAATTTTTTAAAATAAGATACCATTTGAAGTCTAACTAGTTTTTACTTTGATTTAGAGGCAAGCAACTTAAATGTGTATTATTGCTTTAGCATTTCACAACACACATTAAAGTGGGGGTAACTATAGAAAACAAAATTTTTTATCTAGAACTTTCTCATGGATTCAAACTTTGACTCGAATTGATAAGCTTGTGATGAGACTTATATTAGAAAAGAAATTGGGATTTATATCAGTTGCAAAGGACTTAGACTAATAGGCCCAAGCCTAAAGCTTGACTATGATTCCAATTAAGGTATAGGGGCAAAGCCCCTATGCTATAGAGTCATTCACAATTTAGGTCTATGATAATAGCTAGAGATAGGCCTAAGCAACAAGCAAGAAACCTAAAACCATAGTCCATACAAACCATCATGATACAAGTCTGCACAAACTAACATAGAATCGACTAAGAGGAACATAGCCTACAGCCTATGGTCTGCCAAGACAAACAAAAAGACAAGTTTCACATAGACCTATGAACCTTAAACTAAGGTTTACATAGACCTTTCCTTAGAAGGCTTCTAGAAACTTAATTTTCCTATTTAGAGTCTGATTTCTAATCCTACTAGAACTCATTTCCTTCTAAATGAGAGAACTACATTAAAGCCTTATAAATACCCCTTCAATCAACCTATTTAGGGCAAAAAGAATCTAAAAATAAAGAACCCTAAGAGTTATATACTAATTTTACACCAAATGAGTAAATAAGGAATAAACAATCGGGTTTCATATGTTTGAAAATGTTGATTTTCTTCTAACTATTGGTTCAACCAATAATTAATTTACAAATTTACTCATATAATCTAATTAATTAATTAAATTAGAATCAATTCTTGTAGCAAATTCAAATAAAATCTTAGAAATATTTAATTTGAAATTTTGAATTACATTAATTCCAAAAATCCAACTTCTAGCATTTACTAATAAACCAATTTGCATTCTTTTGTAAAATAAATGTTCCAAATGATTTTAGACCAATTCCTACAAGCATGAACATATAAAAATCATATACAATGATGAACAAAATTAATCTAAATTAATCAATCCAATTAATCAACATAAAATTAATTTGTTAATCACTACTCATAGCGAATACAATATATGTTCATATGAATATTACAAATTATAAATCCAATTCACATGCAATTAGTTATGGGCATTCAAAATATTCAAATTAACTTTATAATTATCCAATAATTATTAATAAATAGGTCTAGAATTGAAAGGAAAGAAATCAAAATTTGACACCATTAATAAAACTTTAATCAGTTTTATAGGAGCTATCAACAACCCAACTTATTATCAAATAATTCTTTTAACTATCAAATAAAATTTAATTTTACTATTTAGATTTAGAATTACTTTTCAATCCTAAAAAAAACCAAAGAAAAATAATTTTGGGCTGTAAAATTAAAAGAAATCATTTGAAAAATCAGCCCCAATTTAGCCATTTTTCTATAATGAAAAAATAGCCTAAAAATTGTGCTCAATAGTTTTTTTAAAACACCAAATAAAATCAAATTTTATTGGCCAACTCCAAATTTTGAAAAATAATTTAGAGCTAAAATAGTGTAAAAAAACTCAATAAAATTTTTCAAAACCAGTCATTAGGTGTTGTCAATACGTAAATTTACTATTCAATTATTTATTTTAATTATCAAATAAAATCCAATTCTATTGATCTACCGTATATTCAAATTTTAGGATTTTAAGTACATGAAAATTAAATTTTAGGCTAAAACTAATTAGATAACTAACTAGACAAAATAACAACATTTTAGTTGACTAATAAATTGAAATTTCAAAATTTTGATTCATTCAAGCTTATAAAATCTCAAAATTTCACAAAGACAAAAAAAAATTATTTGCAATTATTTTTAATCCTTATCTAACCATTAGAAAAGGGATAAAACTAAAAAAAGCATACAAATAACTCAAACCAAAATTTAAAATTTTAATTACTGACTACCGATAAATTATGATAGTTTTTAACTTTTCAATGTAACCAGGCTCTAACACCATTATTGGTCTCTATGGACTCATATAGAGTTAAGATAAAATATACATGGAACCATAATAAATGTTTAAATAATAAAAAATTAAAAAATAAAAATTTATATTTGTGGAAATCATAGAATAAGAATTTACTATTTATTATGTGCGTGATTCCTATATGCAGCATTCCTTTTCTTTTACTCTTCTCATCAAGTTGTCACAAGCCATAATTATCCTTAATTAGGAACACCTCAAAGACAATCCACACAAGAAGTTTTTTGTAGAGTGCAACTTGAAAATCTAAGTGCCATTAGGATTTTTCAATAGATAAAGGAATAAGAAGAAATCTATGTGTTTTCAACTGTTCTACGCGGTAATTTCTACCTTAAAAAATGTGTATATAATGGCTATAGCCATAAGGTTTATTTATACTTTAAATAAAATCTTTTTAGTTCAAATTTTGACTCTCAAAATTAGCCCTAAGTCATACCAGATTGTAGCCAGTCATTAGGCCTTATTCAGTCATATGCATATAAGCCTTTTAATGGGCTTTATGTGTAATCTACTTCTACCCCACTTTCATTAATCTCATGTGTCACTACTAGGCCCTATTTTGGATTATAATTAATCTTAATTATAGTTTTTCTCAATATTCTAAAAGTCCATAAAAAATTAGATGCAAGAACAATTAAATTTGGACTCAAGAAAGCTTAAGTCTAAAACCATAATTTTCAAAAAAACCTAATTTTTTGGACTTCTCATTTATAAGTGCCCCCAAGCTCATTTGCTTATTTCTTCTTCTTAATTCATTTTCAAACTTCTTTTATGTGTGTGACCCTATAGGTTTTCAAAATAACTTTGTATTATATAGTGAAATAGAATCTTAGTTTAACTAAAACTCTATAGATTAAATTTTATTAAATCAATATGAATTCACTAATTGATATATCACTTGTATATAAGTCAGGAAAGGCATCAAACCATGCATCATGACTACCCAAGTGCTAGAAATTCAAGTGGTTTGATTTAACCTTCCATATACAATTACGATGCAATAAACTCCTTTCACCATCTTTTACCGCATCCAAGTTTTAGTATGGACTTGTGTCAACTCATAGCTTAACTAAGTTTATCTAATTAAGCCTTGGACATATTATTATGATAATTTCACCTTTATTCCAAGAATTCCCTTGTGAATCCCATTCACACATGGCATCTTACTTTGGCCAAATATTACTAAATAAAGATTACTCATTAAAACTGTGAGATAAACTCCAGACTATAATCTGGGATGGTGAATCCTTTATTAATTATTGCCCTATCTTCAAAAATGACATGCCATACCTAAGCACCTCGCTATTTATGCTTCTTA
This sequence comes from Hura crepitans, assembly GCA_948208565.1. Lineage (NCBI taxonomy): Eukaryota > Viridiplantae > Streptophyta > Magnoliopsida > Malpighiales > Euphorbiaceae > Hura > Hura crepitans. The sequence goes on from CANXYI011526965.1 coordinate 11,123, forward strand.
TTTGAAGTAAAATCTTTAGAGTCAAAGTACGTCACTCTATATTTAAGATAGCTAGTGATCTCAAGTCTAAGGATACTTGCACCATTGATATGATAAGATACTTTCACTAACATAAATTAAATATCCATGTGAAGATCTCATGGTGGGTCTCCGATGTACTTACTTCCTAAGTAAGCATCCACATGTTAACTCCAAACATCTTTATGCTTACAACCTATGAGAACTACTTCTTGATCCAGTTAAAATGTATAACATGTCCTGATATGTCAATATTAACAATATCCTATCTTATTAATACTATGATAATTGATATTTAGCTATATCACATTTGCATGCAATAAGAATCTCATATTATGAACACTTCATGATTTCCTTTATATTGAGATTTTGTACCGAGGACTTTATAACATAGTTTAAGACATTATAAACAATTATAATTAATATATAAAAATACAATGATATAAAGTGAAATGACTTTTACATTAATTCACAAGGTTTAAACACATGAATATAACTATATTACATAATTCTAGGGCATATACCTAGCACAAGGTAACTTGCCTTATAAAAGTATATCAATTTAAGGGATATTTTCTTAAGATCCTGAATTACAAACCTGAGAACTTTTAAATCAGTTGCCATTTTAATATCACTCTGAAAGAACATGATGGAATTTATATCTATCCAATCCTTTTGCCAAATCAACTATAAGCATCATAACTTTAGGTCTAATGATGATAACTAGAGATAGGCCCGTGTAGAAAGATAAGAAGTCCAAAGCTTAGTTTACAAGGACTAAGTAATGTCAATCTTACCCTAAATTCTACATTTACTTCCCATATGCTAGCTTGTTCCATTGTCTATAGGGACAAATTAATAATATATCCACACATTATTTGTATGGACTTATCCATAACAAACCCATTTCTTTGTTTGCATAGACTACAAATGACTTATTTGGACTAGAAGGGCTTACAACCATGATATAGCTTGGTGACCCAAAGCCCATATCTGTACAGACCATAACACCACAACACTAGTCTACATAGGCCTTAGTACGATAAGCTTTCAAAATTTTAGTATTTTAAATAGGACTCTGATTTTCCAATCCCATTAGAAGTCCCTTCAATCTGAATGGGAGAGCCTTTTAAAGACCATATCAATGCCTTACTCCTCCTTAGGAGGTGGACCACAGATAAAGAGTGGCAAAAATCTCAATTTATCATGAGTTTAAAGCATAAACTCAATTGCAAGATTTGCTCTGCTAATTCTAAAGTAATTATTAAATATTTCTTTTCTTTTAAAAGCTCTACCTTTGGTCTTTCTGCTTGGTAGCATCATCAAGGTAAGTTCTGAGGTCACTTTCATTATTTAATTTTATATTTTCTTTCACATTCGAAGATTAATTAATCAAGTGAGGTGATTCTCTATAATCCTCACATCAATTATAGGAGTGAGATAATTGTCCTTCATACATGCACATGTTACTTGCACATTTTAATTGAAATTGTATTTTCAGCCTAATGATGCAAGTTTTCATGGACTTATTTCATAAGGATGCCTAATTCGCATAGATCTATTATATGTAATTATGACATTAACTTTTAGTCTAGATCAATGTATGCTTAAGTCTAATCATGTGAAGTTAGTTCATTAATTATTACATGATGTATGTTTCATTTATGTTAGTGGCTAATGGCTTGATTCTTTACTAATAACTTATATTAAAAGTATATTTGATCTCAAAAATCATCATAACTACAATCATGAATTATTTTTATAGATTGGCTTATGTCCATATAGATAGATATAATCTTTTAAGGAATTTTAGTCTGTATAGATAGATATAACATATGATTGCATAATAAGTAGGGTTACATGTAAATAAATATAATAATATAGTTTTATTGCTTTGCTAATGTATGTACATACCATATATTTATCAAAGTAATTATTTTAACATAAGTAATTATCATTCAATACATGTTGTTAGTTTATATTATGATTATTATTCCTTTAAAAATGTTACTAAACCATTATTGTTATATTTGATTAACATATTATTTATTCCATCCATATGGACCTCACTTTATAGGGATTTCACATCCACTCAAACTTCTAGTTTCTATTCACATATGATATTAGAGTCTGTACTAACCTTTAAAATGTTAAGCATTTATTTAGTTCACATAACACTTCAATAGTTACCTTTATGGAGTAATTATTGCATTTTTAATGATTGTATGTATTGTATCCTTATATTAATGACAATATTGATGTATTTTAAGGTCCCTTTAGATAGCATTTTCTAACCATTCTATTTGAGTTAGTGCAAATTGAAACTCCATTCAAAGGATAGGTATAAATGGACTAAGTACCATTTTCATCATTCATTTGTATGGACATAGGCTAAGGACCTTATGCAGTCTACATGAACTAATTGACATTGAAACGAGACAATTTTATACATCTTATTTATTTGCTTTTATTTTATGTCTTTTATTTCTTTGTTAATTTTTTAGTTGTAATATGTAGTTTAATTAATGTGTTTTACACATAAAGAGCCTAACCTCACATCAATGATTTTTATACATAATTAGTTATTGTTTTCCTAAGAAATGGTTTTGATTTTCCTTAAAAGAAGTAATAATAAAAATGTAATTTTAATAAAACCAATCTCATAGACATGGGAGTTAGGACAATTATTGCCAATTCTTATGGAATTATAGGTAATTATCAATTCAAATAATAATTAATGAGTAACCCAATTTATGGATATATGGTTTGTATTTATGCTTAATTGTATATTTTAATTATTGCAGTTTAATTTTCCTTATGTGCAAAAGTGATATGTATGATATTTTAATTTTGCTTGTTTGTATGATATGAGATTGATAAACATTAGAAAGTAAAAGAATTTATATTATTAGGCCATAAATAAGATCTAACTTCAAATCTTTACTAGGTAAAACATCAGTGATACTAGTGTAGAGTAAGATGCTGACTCCTAATACAATTGAGTCATCCTCGGTATATAAATTTACATGTCAACTCTATTGCAGAATGAGAACTAAATACAAAATGGAAAATTAGTTGTAATAATAAGACTCAACCTATGTAATTGGATGAGCAGCCAGGTCAACAAAAAGAGATATTATTCTACTTATGAGGGATAAAACAAAGACCCTAAAAACTAACTAACTGGTTAAATGTGATCATGTGTGGATAAGGATATAGTAATTTTGACCAAGGCTTAATAGCTCATTCAATCTTAGAGTTTTAAAAAAAAAAGCTATTGGTAGACGAAAACCTCATAGGGATATGAGACATAGGATTAAAGAAAAAGCCAAAAAAAAGATCTTTCTTGTTTAGTACTACTTAATTCTTCTAATATTCTAATTTTTATCAATCCCATACATTTCATTCTATGTAAATATGTTCTTTTCTTATCCTGTATAGTGTTGAAAACCATGAACATATTTTTTTATTCAAAAATAGGGAATTAATATCATGTCCATCACTTATAAGCATTATACCATCAAATATGTCAAGCCTATAGTTTAACCTACACATCTTGAGTTAATATTTAGGCAATCCCACCTAGAAAAAATGACTTGACCATAAGTGTGAGAGAAATAAAGTTAGAATATTTGATACCTATATCTGTCTATATTGCATCACATGCATACCATCATAGCATAGATCATGAATCTATAGTTTAGGCATATATTGATCACGTATCACATTTAATCCTTTATGTTCTCTGCCATTATTGATTGCTCATTCATGGCTCAGTGGAAAAGAATAGGTAAGTGCCTTTGCAAAATTGAAACTAATGTTATCACCTCACTAAGAAGATAAACCATGTCAAGAGATGAAGTTGTCACCAAATACATGCCAAAAGATGTCGTGGGAGAGATAGAGAAGAGAATTATGGTTACTCTTGCCAATGCCATTACCAACATACATGTTTAAAAGGATAAAGGGTAGACTTTTACAACTTATAGTGAGGGGAAAGTAGTGGTAGATGAAGTAAATGACTAGATGTCTAATGAAGACATACCCTTGGTTAAGGCTACCTATAATAGGGTCCCCCTGCCTAAGCAGATTGAGGATGATTAAATGAAGAAATTGAATGAGAAAATAGAGTCTATGAGTCACCTCATCACTAAAGGGAAATATATTGACTTAGATCACATTAATTTTAGGCTAGATTGCTCAATGCCTCATAAATTCAAGAAGCTCGACCTAAGTGAGTTTGATAGCACATTTGACCCATATACTTATTTGAAACAATATGCCATGGCCATATGATCTACAAACCTTTTTAAGGATCAAATAGTAGCCTCTTTAACATATCCCTTACTAATCAAGCCTTGGACTAAGACCACTATCGAGAGAGAAGAGTTAAGAATGATAAGGTTAAGCTATCAAAGGCCTTTAAGAAGTAGTGTTCCAATAATATAAGCATTAAAGTCACCTAAGATTTAGAGCTGCCATGATAAAAATGTAATGAAACTTTCTTTTATTACCTAGAATGATAGAGGGCTAAGGTGTTAAAGATGAGAAATAAGCATGATAACATTGACTAGATTAAAATGTTCATAAGAAAGGCTAATTGCTACATAAACAATGAACTTACAACTAAAGAGATTACAACTTGGGAGTAGTTGAAAAACATTGCTATTAATCTAGAGATAGTCTACAAAAATAAAGGATTTAATAGAATAAGCAATTTTTAGCAATAATACTGGTAGCACTAATAAGACAGTAGATGTGAATGCAGTATAGGGAAAACCCTACTCTAACTTGTGAAAGTCTTTGTCCTAGTTTTGAAGCAGCTAACAAAAAGAAGGGAAACTATGACTTCTCTAACCTTAGCCTTAGAATAACCATTTACCTCTTAATCACATGCATGATTAGTATTATGCTTAACACTAGAGGACAAGCTATCTCATTAACAATTGTAAGCTCCTTAAAAAGGCCATATAGAAACTAATTGATACCAAGCATATACCTAATCTAGAGGCCTAATAACCCATTTCCCAAATATAATCAAAAAACATACATGATTAAACTTAGAATAACCATTAAACATTTCTTTAAGGACATTTATAGTTTTGACTAAGAGACAAAGTTACGCCATCCTTATAATTGCTTT
>CANXYI011527046.1:0-10655 GCA_948208565.1 Hura crepitans
GTAATGACGAAAAACGACTAAAAAAAAACACTAAATGAATAAACGAAAAGAGGGTACCTTGGCACATTATTCTGAATCCAAAGCACACTGAAGAAGACATTGATGGATAAACCCTAAGTGATTGTGAAGAAGGTTTTAAGATTGGTAGTGATATATTTGTCTATTAAATGACAATGCAATAAATAACAAGAGACATGAAGAAATATGCATAAAAACAGAGATAGGAAGAGAAGAATTTCAAATTAAAGCCATCGAGAGAAAGGGTGAGCGGAGCGTGAAGACAGGACAAGAACGGGGTAGGATAGAAGAGAGAAATCTCACCTCGAGAAAATACAAAACAAAAAAAAGGGTCAGTAAGAATGGGACCCTTTACACCTGGGTCTTGTTTTATGTTAAAAATCCAATCTTTCTATACTGTCTCTTTGAAAATCCAGTGCTTTTCTTAGTTCACAATAAAATCCCAGAAAGTTAGAGAGAGTAAGCTTTTCCTATTCTTTGATTTTAAGCTTTAAAGAGCTGGTATTTAAACAGGAAGGCCGTGTCTGATGGCACTGAAGAGAGGGGAGGCAAGAGGGCGGAGATACTGTGGACGGCATTTAATTAAGAGTGAATGGCCATGGTCCGCCGTCGACAATATTGTTCAACGCCAAGTGGCAGCCGCGTGAACTTACCGCTTTGAATTTGGACATGTAACTAATCATATGTTCAAATTGGTATTTGTTATCAATGTTAATTCTAATTTAATGTTGGAAAACAGACAGAATTTGAGGAGGAAAAATCTAGTTTCAAAAATTTAGAGGAGATTCAAAAATCTAGTCCATTGGTTTATCTCTTGAATCTAATACTATTATTATTGTTGAGGATGCTCCTTTTTGCGTTTGGCCATTAATTCTGTTGTTGCTTTTTTATAAATTGGCCTTCCAATTAAAAAAAATTTTAGAGGAGATTTGATATTAACTAATTTGTGCTAATATATGGCGATTTGTTTTTATTGCTGTATGAATTTTTTTTTTATAAATTCTTTCTTTTTTTTAAAAAAAAAAATGATAAAGTGAGACAAATGCTATATCATAATTTATAAGTATTAGTTTAGTAATTTAACTAGCTCCAAGTCTCAAGCAAAGAACGTTTTTTAAATCTTTATAAGAAAATTATGTTTGTTTGATCCGTTTCAAAATTAAATTTCTCACGTTTTATAAAATTTAAACATGAAAATTAAAATTAAAAATCACATATTTGAATTCCTTCTTCCATCAAAAAAATCATAAGATTTTCTTTTTTAAACTTTTGTCTGGTGCTCTACTAGAAAAACATTATGACCACTAGGATCCTATCTAGCCAGAGATGGTAATTGACATGCATGCATGTTTAAGTTGGTGTTATATTTTTCTTTGGTGCTCAGTAATAATAAATATAAAGTTGGTTTGGCTAATATTAATGCTTCTGAATGGAAAAAAAAAAAAGAATTATTCTATTATTCTATATAATATATCATGAGCTTGTAACTCATCTGGCTATGAACTTCGAATTTTCTAGTGTAATTATTTTGAGATTAATCTATGCTGATAAAACAAATAAATTTCAATATAACTTTTTTTTTTTTTTGTTTTACCTCTAATTCGAATATCTATATGGCGAAGTAATTAAAAGTCAGTAATAAAAGTATAATGATGATATTATTTTTGACAAATTTTCAGCGGTGGTTGAATATAATGAAATCGTATTCATGTGTAACACTTGGTAATCACTTATTTCACGTAAGGTTTTTTTTTCCCCACACGAAGCCTTATCCTTAGGGAATCCTTGCTTTATCAATTTTTTTTTTTTATATATAGAGAAAACATTAATACCAGCTATTTGTAAAAGGAAACATATTTTTGGAAATTATTAGACTAGTATTTTAATTTCATGTAAAAAATTCATTGTCACTTTACAAATATAAAATTAATTGTATAAATGCTTCTGTTTTCACTTTTTTTTTTAAGAATAATAATCAATACCTAAACTTCTTAAAAACTGGATTCGATGGTCTGAGTTACAAATTAACAGGAGCATGTTGCGACATATTGGCTAATTAATCTAAGTTTTTGTGAAATATGCAAGTAAGATACTTTAATCATCGCTTTTGTTTATGCCTCTAAATGAAATTCCTCTTATCTTTTGTAACAGAATTAAATTGCTCTTTGCTAATGTTGCAATATTAAATGCATTTTTAAATATTTAATGGATTTACGCGTACTTTATAAACATATATTTTATTTAATATTTTGTAGCACGTGTATATTTACATCAATTGGCCTCTATAATTGATAAAAATAATAAATCTAACACTTGAATTTTATAAAAGATAAGTTTGTCATCTAAATTATATATAATTTACGAAATTTTAACTAAAATACGTGTTTGTAAAACACACACGCAAAAAGAAAATAGTCATTGTATTGTAATTAAATTCTCTAATATTAATTAGAGATATATTTAGCGTTATGATATTAGCAAATGGCAGTTTAATTCCAGACAGAAGTAGTAAATTTCTACTTAGAGACTAAAGAGTAATGAGTAATGCATGTAATTATTTGCATGCTTCTGAAATATTTGTATTAATATAACATTTTGTAGTGAATATAGATTTTACTATTATTGACAACTTCAAGGGTTAAATGTTGTATTAAGTTTAACTAAATATTGTGATTCAAATATTAAATTTTTACAAAATTTAAAATGCCAAATTCTATTATTATTTTTGATAAGTATAGCAGCCAGAGCAAAATCGAATCGAATCGATAGTTATTTCGGTCTATTTGATTTGATCTATTCGGTTTTCGATTTGTTCGTTTTAATTTTTTAAAAAAATTTCAGTTTTTCGGTTTGGTTTTAGTTTTTGATAATGAAAAATCGAATAAATCGAACCGATCGAACTATCAAAACGACATCGTTTTGGATGCTTAGAATTACATAATTTTACCTTAAAATGATGTCGTTTTGATGTTTTTATGCAAAAAAAATAAAATATATAAAAAAGTTTGGTTAGTTCGGTTGGTTTGGTTTGGTTTGTTAAAAAATTCAGTCGGTTTGATTTTTCATATTAAGTTCGGTCGGTTCGGTTATTATTTATAAGAAGTTTAGTCTGTTTGGTTTTAATCGATTTTCAGACCGAACACAGCAATATTTATCAATTTATATAAACAAAATTTCTCTATAAATTATAAAATCAATATCACGGGCTTGTCGAAAGAAATTTTCATCGCCAGTAAACAAGTGGGATGGGACTATAGAGTTCTATTAGTTAAATTTTAAGGATTTGAATTAAGTAAAAGCTAAGAGGAGTGAGTAATTGCATAATATTAACATTTCAAAAAGAACAATAATATAAGATGGAGAGTGACTTTTACTTCAATTGTCATAAACCAATGCAAATTACATTATTTCCTCAAACAAGTTCCTGCCACCCATTTCTAATCTAATCTAAATAATCAACGCTTAAATCTATTTTATATACGATGGAAAGATACACATTTTACTCTCATTTTAGGATTTTCCAAAACATAATAACACAAGGGGCTTTATGTTTATGGAATTAACTGTAATAAGACTTTAAAAATAATATAACTCTAAAAAATGCTTTACTTCTATTGTAGACTTAGTTAATATGAATTCAGATTAATAAGAGTAGTGAGTTTCGAATAGTAAATGTATTATAAAAAATACAAATCCCTTGTGACTTACGAAATTGTATATTAAAAAAGAAAGAGAGAGGGAGAGAGGAAAACCCTATTTTGGAAATCTAGGTTCTTGGTTCTATTTTGCTCAATTTGACAAAGATTGGTGCAGTTATTGGTTATTTACTGAGTTTGTAAACTCATGTATCTTTTGGAAATCCTCAATGTGGTGAAATTGGACCATATAGCAAATCAAATATACAATGCTTATAATTTCTTCAATATCACTGAGATGTATGATCTTCATCGTTTTATTATTCCGTAGAACCTGACCACCGGATATCCTGTTTGTTATGTTGCATAGACCTTTATCTTGGAACTCAACTGCATGGAGTTCTGTTTCCAATCTAGTTGTGGAGGGCCATAGTTGTACATTTTTTTAATCTATCCTGTGTTGTTTAGGCCCAAAGTTTTTATTAATTATTGTCATGATTCATGAATTCATTCATTATGTTAATACATCATTATTGTTTAATTCCTTTGCTTCTATCTTCTTTAATTTTCTCCTATTGGATGTCATATGCACTAATTTCTCTACCAGTCGTTTTAGCTACATCATACATTCATCTCAGCATTCTCATCTCATCTTTGCTCTTTTTTATGACGTGCTCTTTCTTTTTGAAATAGAAAATGAAAAAATAAAAAAAGATAATATAAAAGGACACGTAGATGCAATGCTAATTATGTATTAGTGAAATTCGATTTACCTTGAAACAGTGCCTTGGAATATCTTTCATTTCAGAATTCTTTTTAAAATATAATGCTTAGCATTTTGTTTCTGCTTTTTGAGGAATGTGGATGCTTTTATGTTGTCTATTAATATATACACTCTGTAAATTTGTTTCAGAGCTGGCTGTGGGTAATATAGTGAGGCGGGTTTTGCACATTATTAGGGAGGAGAACCTTTCTGCGACAACAGCGGCTATTGCAGGATTGAATGTAACGGTTGTAAGTGATGATGATGATGATGATGATGGTGATGAGCAAGATGATCACCCAGTTTTGTCAGCTGCTGCTTCAAGAAGCACCTTGCGAACCTTGCTGGAGGATGTGCCTGATTCAGCTACTATTGCTCATGCTTCTTCTTCAGGTGGTGATTCTCAAGGAAAAAGCAAAAGCAAGCCGTGTGCTTTTACAATCCTTAATTTGGTCTATGATTGGGATTGCAAATATCGCATGAGTACCCTTTGAATTTGAAGTGGTTAGACATCTTATTAATAATGGCAATTGTTCTAAGTGATGCTGTTGCTTGTGGCAGCAATCGCAATATTATTGAATGCTGTGATTTTACTCAATTGGCTCATGTGCCCTATGTGCTCTTTTTTCCTTCAGAAGTGGATAATGTTCGGCCATTTTGTATCCAATGATTTGTTTGCCATAACAGCTGCTGTTAAAAGTTCTAGAAGTCGGAAGCTGAAACATGATGTGATTGAAGTAGTAAATGAGCTTATACAAGATATTGCAACTTGTCACGAACAGATTGCTGAGCAAGCAGTTGAACATATCCACCAAAAGTAATTAGCCTTTTCCCTGCCTATAATTAGTAACTTTCTTGTCTGCACATATTTATATTTATTTATTTATTTTTTTGGGACGTTAAGTATTTTATTCTTGTTTCTTCCAATTGTCTGATAGTAGATCCATATCACGTAGAGAACTGCACACTTTCAATTCCATTTGGTCTATATCAAACTTCTGTATTTTCATCATTTATTACTTCTACTGATTCAAGTGCTCGTTTATATCTTCACTGAAGTAATACTAACTTTTGGCAGTTCAAGAACAGTATTGGAATTCCTTTGTGCCGCCAAATAAGAAACGATTATTTCGAGTATTCGTTGCAGAGGGTGCACCGAGGTTTGTTCAATTTTCTTGATCTTGTTTGCAATTGAACAGAACAATTCATGGTGGTGCAGTTAAATTTAAGGCATTCTCTTTGTTATATGATTTTCTAATCCTAGTCGGTATTCATCTAGGTATCAAGGGCATTTTCTTGCTAAAGAATTGGTTGCAAGAGGTTTGCAGACCACTTTGATTACTGACTCTGCACATTTTGCCATGATTTCTCAAATTAACATGGTATGTGAAAAGTTTTTTGTTCTCCCTTATCATATATTTTTCTGAAGAAGGTAGATGGGCTGAATTCATTTAGGACTTGTAATGTGAAGGTTATAGTTGGAGCTCATGCTGTCATGGCTAATGGTGGTGTTATAGCACCTGTTGAATGGAATATGGTTGCACTTGCTGCCCAAAAACATGCAGTCCCTTTTGTTGTGCTTATGATTTTTATTGGTGTGATTATCATTGTATTTCACTATAACAGGATCCATTTACTATATAGGATGACAGTGTTTAACTGTGTAATAGTTCTGTCTGCTGTCAAGTTGCTGCTGTTCTTTACAGCTTGTAACGTTGCTTACAGCTATGAGATCATAAATTTATACTCCTGATTCATTTAGGTGTCACGCCATTTTCTATAATCAATACTTCAGCTTGCTGACATGATATCCCGCTAAGAAAAAAGCTTAATCTGTACTGTAATATATCATCTATGAGCTGATCCTGTAAACGGGATAAAATTAGTTGTCATTCATTGTAATGAAAATTTCTCTTGTACCATATTGTGAGATTTGTAAGTAAAATTGGTGCGGATAAATAGTTCTAAGCATTCATCATATCCGGAGTTATAAGCATTCTAACCATGGCGGTCTAAAAGCTGTTCGTGACACATTCTCTTGGTTTCACTTTCAGGCAGTTCAGGAACTACCACGAAAAAGGTCGATGAAGAGGTTAGAAAATTTAGCTGTGTATAGCACCATGCTAACCTCCAACATTTGGAATAACGGGGTACTGTCGACAGTGACAGGAAAAAAAAATACATGGATCTAGGCCATGAAATGGTCTTTTTTGTGATTGCGACTGGGAACTGATGAATGGAAAACGATGTCAGCTGAGTTGAAAGCTTTGTACCTTGCGTGAAAACCATGTAGAAACTGACAAATTAAATATTGTAGGGCATTTTTTTTTTGGTGCAAATTTGATAGTAGCCTGCATATGGAGACTGTCCATATCTTACGTCCATTGCATGTGCGCCTTGGCAGCAAACTTCACGGGTGATTAGTAAAATTCTTAGAGAAAATTTTGAATTCTCAAATGCAGGCAAACGCAAAACCTTGAAAGTCTCCTGTATCTGCTGTCATCTCTACCCTAACAAATAAAACCTTGGTAATTCGAGGTTGACTTACCGTGCTTTTCAATAAGATTTTCTTCCGCAGTGGATACCTAATATCACTATTACGAGGATATCTGCTAACAAATTGAATTTCCAATGGAATTTCGTCATCGAAAATATGACTCAGGTGGTATGCAATGAGATCCATTATTCCTAAGTTCGTTGAGACAGCATTTATGAGATAAGATCGTTCAACGCTCACCTTGTTGAAATGAGCTGAGGATTGTTAACAGTTGAAATGAGCTTGCAAGTGGGATGCACATCCATGTCAAATCAACCAAGATGACTAAATCACTTGGACCAAAATTTACGGGAACGCAAGTTAAGCCCTTATTTCCAGCAATCAATAGCCCTATTGAAGCTAAAAACTCACTTCCCAACGTGAAATCTAAAATGAACCATTCATATTTCATAATGATACAAATAAAACAATGAGAAGTGAAGAATAGCTACGTACATTTATCGTCATTTATGTTCTACATCAAACCAGAAATAAACGTAAGCTCGAGAATAGATAACACGAACTCGCTGCAAAGACAGGCACCCATTTGTAATTACTGCCTTGGCACCTCCTTCAATCCGAGTTTGTGAAACTGATACACTATCCCCATTTGTCTTCACTGAGGTCGCAATAATTTCACGTGCACCAGCTGTACTAACAATAGGGCATGATAGATAGTCCAGAGGGTCCGACTCACATTGAAGTATGCAGCCATCTATAATTAGCCTACCACTTCTATGAAGCAAGCAGCAACCAAGCTCTGCCTTCACGGTTAGGTTTGCCAATTTGCAAGTGGACAGAAACTCCAAGGCACTGTTCAAACAAAACACCCCATTCATCATGCGATGAGAAGATGAAGAACGATGACTTTACAAGTTCACCCAACTATCAGATGACATAAAGTAGAGGGCTATGCATTAAAATCAGTCCTTCAACTTAATATCACATACCAAGGCATGCCAATAAGCTACACGTGCATGCATGCAAACACACAAAAGCAATAACCCAATAATTTTTAATTAACAAGATGGTTTTAGAAGGAATTTTTCATAATCTCTATTCAGGATATTTTATACTAGTGAACTAAGCATGCGATACTATTATTGATAGCAAATTTCAGAAGCCTGAGACGTATCACTATTTACTTCCACATTTTAGCCATTGAGATCCAACAGTTCGAATGGTCCTCATAATAGTTTTCAGAAAGAACACTAAGGTTAACGCAAGAAAAACAGGGCAAAATTAATGGCATACCTGTCTGAACCTCGAGAACATATGAGTGTTGTTTCATCAGGAAGCTCACCCCCACCCACCTGAAACAAGCAAGTTTAAAAATGTATAAACAGAAAACTTTACTACAACAATAACTTTCTTTCCTGCTATGAACTGGCCATCGTATGACCAAAGGGTTTGACTTGTATTCTACTCAACAGACAATGGAGCACGTCACAATGACATGACTTAGTATTTTCCTAACTTCTGGTTCATTCTCTCGTTAGCAATGACATGGCACTGATAGGACTGAGTTCTCACCATAGTAGTTGAAGTTGAAACCACAGCTAGCAAACTTAATTCTTTTGGTAATCAATTCACAGTTGATCTATAAACTTCCCTATATTTGACGAAGAAGAAGAGAAAAATAGACTGTCTGATAAGATGGAATACATAGACAACCATTTCAAATTTAGTTTTCAGTTATTTATATAGCCAATCAGCTTTAACTATTCCTCAAATTAGAAAGAAAATAACTCCAAATATATATCATCAGCATATACCAGGCAAAGTGGTTTGTCTATTTGAATATTTGAGGCAAGATGATTCCCACCCGCTGAGATAAGAATGGTGTCACCAGGTCTGAAAAAGTACATTCATGATCAATTTTTCTTTCCCACCACTGCAACTCGAATCAACACAGGAATTAGTCCAAACACATACCTAGCAGCAGAGACAGCCATCTCAATGCTAGGGAACACTCCAGGTTCTGATAAATCTTTGATGGATCGATCTACTCGGAGCCAGAGGCGTGGATGACATGCCAAAAAATGCCATCTTTGGCAAACTAGTGCTGTATTATATCTATCTGCAAACTCCACAACAATTTGTGATACAAACTGCACGTCTATCACATAAACTTTGGGTGTAAGGACACCAATAACAGTTAGATTTGATTACTTGTAGTCAATCGCCAGGCCCACACTTAAGATCATGAAAAAGAAACTCCAATATGAGAATGAACACAGAAAAACAAATGGAAACACCAATTCATTAATATGTAAATACAAGATATAACATCCTGACATTTACCTCAGGTTCTAATGTAATTTTTCCCAACTCGTGAGATCTTACAACTCTTGTGCCCTACTGAGTCCAACCGCTTGAAGTGCATTAATGAGCTTGAACAAATAACTCGGCATTTTCAATTGCTCTCTATCTGCCCCCACACACCCTTTATTGTCATGCAATTTAAACCATTTACTTATCCATATAAAATTATGCTCTCAGCAATCTTCTTCAGTGGATAACTACACTAGCAAGAAAAAAGAGCAACACGCAAATAAGCTAATTCTTGCTCCCCTAAAAGCTAATCGAGCTGAAGTTCATCTATCCACACAGTGGCAAGGCCTTTCTTTTTTTTCCCCAGTAAGTTGGCAATAAGCAAAAATTACATCATATCGATTGAAGCAGTATTGCAAAAGTCAAAACAACATTAAAGATTAAAACTTTTCAAAGTGATAACATTTCTGTTCAATTAGGGTTCATATAAACAGATACTACCCAATTAGAGCACGCACAGATAACAAAAAGAGTGGAAGAGACCTGGAATTGGAGCTAAGAAACTGAAGACGTGCATAAGGCAACCGTCATCAAGGTTGTTTATCAGACAAGAAGAAGAGGAAGAAGAGGCCGCAGACTTCTTTCTGGGCTTCCACTTTCGATTCACCTCCTCCATAGCCCCTCGCTCCACCTTTCCTTCGGTGGTCTTAATCGGTGCACCAATTTCAGGATTTGACGATGATATACCACGGACAAACCGACACGACACAACCTTTCCCAATCCTTTTCTTTCTACGGTTCAATGCGATACGACGGTACGGTCCGACACCCGAATTTTGTCCTGGCCGAGGGCTGAACGCGAGTGGCCTTAACTGGGCCGAAGTCGGCCCAATCAAGGACTAGAAAACCAGAAAAGCGCAATCTGCTTTTGATTTTTTTTTTTTTAAAAAAAAAATTCATCTTTTGATCCCAATTCATATTTTCTCATTATAAAATCACCTTTTGCAGTCAGCAATGAAAATTTTATATATATATATATATATTTAAAAACTTTTTGTGTCATTCATATTATAACTAATAACAATAATTGTTACAGAAGTTTATGATAAATTTTAACTTTTACATAAATGAAAAATATATTTTATGACTTAGGAAGGGAATATTAGTTTAACTAGGAAGTTAATTTTAAAAGTGAACAACCATCTTTGATTAGAAAATACTACTAACTAATCAACGAAGAGGCATTAGTGTCGGCAAATCAAGATTCAGAAAAATGAAAGGCCAATGTCACTCAAAGAGAGTATGAGCCCACATCAAATCTGCTACAATTATTTCGGGTGGAATTAAGTAACTCCACCCTTTCACGTAGGGACCAGGGGAGTAACGGATTAAGCACGCACATCAACAGTAATCAACTTGACCATTATAT
>CANXYI011527133.1:0-10127 GCA_948208565.1 Hura crepitans
GGTTTATGAACTACTACCTTCTGTCATCAAGATAATCTTCATTGATACACTTCTTATGAAACTTAACAAGAAAAAATCTGATGCTTGTTCTTCTTTTATCATATTCAAATCATCCCACCACTTAAACACTTCCTCTTACAATAAAGATATGGCATAAATGACTTTCTCTTTTAGGTTACACTACATTTGTTTCATGATCTTCTCTATGCATTCTAACCAATACTCTACTTTTCCAGGTTCCATCATACCTTCACCCTTAAAATCCTTTCCTCCCATCTTTTTGACTGGCTTTAGGTAGATCTTTTGAAGGGCTAAAGGAACCTCCGGTTGATGTGGTACTGGTGGTGGTGGAGCAGCAGCTGTAGCCTGTCTCAAAAGTTACAACATCTCCTATAAAAACACCAATAGAACTTATGCTACTGATAATACCTGCCTTGTTGCACTACCCAACAAAGAGGCAACTCTATCAGACTCATGTCCCACTAATATGGAAGCCTATCCTTCCTCCTCCTCATGTGGTGCACTCATCTTATCTATAGGCATAAGAACAATTGATAAGCCTCAGTACCCTAAATTATGTAATGTATAGACTTAACCTTAATGCACTCATATATTGCCTAGGAATACCTAAATCAGAGCTCTAATACCATTAATTGTGACACCCCTTACTTGATCCAATCATTGAACCCAAATAAAGAGTGTACACATAACATGTTATCTAAACTCATGCTGATCAAAACTTTTAAAATTGTGATTTAAAAAAATCTAATTAAACATGTGTTAAATCAAAAAAAAATATGGGTTTACAAAAACTTTTCAAAAATCAAGTTACAGTTCACATTTGAGAATCCTCGTGTCAAAAATCAAGCAGCATAACGACTGTACTGAGACACTACCCAATATGAATAGTGAACTATAAAAGTAAAAACACTTCTCAAATATTGTCATACATAATCTCCATATTTGTGATCCTTTTTATCACCCCAAACCATCAAAAAACACAAATCTCAATCCCAATCACCAGAAGAGATATCATATAAGCTCAAAATAATTTAAAGATCTTAAATGAGGTCACTAAACCATTGACATCCTTATTTTTACATTACAACATAGTTTAGAGCCATGAATTAACATACATAATATGAGGTGCTTCTTTTCTATACATTTCATAATCTAGTATATACAACAAAACTATACCAAAATATAGTCTTTATTGGTTAGTCTTGTTATCCCAATGCTTTGGCTCAATTATTCTCCTTGCCTACACATTACAAAGAAAAATGATATGCTAAGCAATGGCTTAGTGGTGTAATTAAAATAACTTTTACAATAGTTCCATATTATTATTGTACCTTATCATACAAACATAAACAAACATAGTTCATGATATCTATAATCCAATTCATAACATGCATATATGTTGTAACATGATAAATATAGCATAAATCACATGCTAAACATGGAAAACACATTATACATATGTGCTTAAACTTACACAGTGTCAATGTTAAACCCATATTCCAATTTCTAATAAGTTCATTTTATCATTCCTATATTAAAAGAACACATGCCCTATAGATAATAGGGGTGGATAGCTAGTATAACCTCTATAAACCCGAAGGTCCATCTACCAATAATGATCTAAATTTCAAACAGAGCATAAGACCCAAAGGTCAAATATAACATGAGTCTAAGGACAAAACGTAGCATGATGGCCATTATGACCATTTATGAACCCGAAGATCATCTATCAATGTGGATCCCAAAACTCATCTTAACTATTGGCAAAAGAAAAATGCATAAGCCTTGATACTATTAATCATATGATGTATTAACTTAAGCCTAAAGCACTCATATGTTACCAAGGAATGCCTAAACTGGAGCTCTAATACCACCAAATGTAACACCCTCTATCTAATCTAATGCCTGGACAAAAATAGAGAGCATGCACACAAACATGCTTAACAAACTACTATATCTTAATCTAATAAACCTTTTTTAAAACTATTCTTAATAAAATGCTTTGATCTTAAAAATACGGGTTAACAAAAACTTTTCAAAAACAAATTTGCGAATACTCATGTCAAAAATCTAGCAGATAATGACTGTACCAAAACACTATCCCAAATATGAATAATAACCTACTTTGAAAACAAATACTTCTATATATCATTTCAAACCCCACCCACATTTTTCTTGATCCTCTAAATACTCCAAATCAATCAATAACACAAAACACAATCTCAACCTCCGGAAGAGATATCATACAAGTAAAACATTTTAAAATAATCTTTAATAAGTTTACAAAGACATTAGCAACATTAGAAATGCATAATTATAAAATGTAGACACATATTCCTCAATTTACAACATATGAGTGCATCTACATTTACATCACATAACTTATATACAACAAAATATATACCAAAAGAAAAGCCTTCTCTTATAAATCTTGTCACACTGAGTTAGCTTAAACTATTCTTCTTAGACCTACGCATCGCAAAGAAAACACAATGTACTAAGCAATAGCTTAGTGGTATAATAGATATAACATGATATATCATACTTATTCATGCATACATACATGTTAACTCATAGGCACAACAATATACCAATAATCACATAGGCATTATAATTAGTGCAAGTGTGCCATAAAAGTGTTTTGTCATTTAAACATATCAAAATTTACAACACAACATAATAAAATGCATAAGGTAGTTAATATGCAAATTATGTAATCTTCTTATGTAAATATTCTTATTATCTTTAATTATTTACCCATATCAAAGAAAATAAGGATCATTTAGATAATATGGATGGATGGCCAGTATGACCTCCAAATGAATCGAAGGCTATCTACTAATGTAAGTCCAAAATTAAGCAAAATATAGGCCTGTCGACCAAACATAGCGTAGGCCTATAAACCAAAAATAATATAAGTCCAAAGACTAATATAGCATGCATAAGGCCATTAAGACCAATTATAAACTTAAGGGTTCATTTACCAATGTAGGCCCGAAGACCGATATAGTATAGACCCAAGGTTTAACAAATAACAAAGGCCCATCGACTAACATAAAAAGGCATAAATGTACCCTAGCAGCTGCTAATAACCCTAGTTGATCAGTCAACCTATCCAACTAGGTTTTTTTACTTGAATAAGCTATTAAATATATTTATTTAATTTTATCGCCTTACTTTAGCTTAATTAGCTTATGTAGTCCATATTTTTCATTTTTATGCCATTATGACTCTTAAGCTCATTGTATTAGCATAAGACATAAGATATGCATCATATTCAAGAATAATGCACAATTAGATGTCTTTTAGCATCCAAACACATAATACATCTATATTACAAATCATACATACATAAGGCTTCAATTACTCATGACATACTCATTAACATTCTTATAAGTCATTTATCATGACTAAAACCATGGCATAGGGCCATTATACCATTTGGCCAACATAGCTCATTAAAGAGCACATACATCTCTCATATGACATATAGCAAATTTAATCAAACATCAATAATACATAAATTGAAAATGCCATCACATGGTGAATTTTTGGCTCAATACACTCCATAACATAACATTCATCATAAACACATTCTAATGCATTCCAATATCTGACAATCATATATTCATGGCTTCCTCCATTCAGCCCATACACCAAAATAACAAAAGGATGCATTTATTCATTAATTATATGCATTCCATAATCAAATTAATTTAACTAAATACACTTAGCACATGTATATTGCACTATTATTCAATTATCACTTAAGCATTCCACTTATGCATAATTTAATCACCCTTTATGTTCCCTTAATTTCTTATTTTCTAACACATTCGTCATGCTACATAAATTCATATACTTCACATGATACATGTCGTTAGCATATTAATCCATATTCACTTCTATACACTCATATAATGCATATAATTCCCATATTCACATTAGCATAAATTTCAACCATAAGAACAACATAATCACACCATCACTTTCATCATCATCACACATCACATGACATAAAATTTCATGGCATAATCATAAATTCATAGCAATTAACCATTTAATCATAACTTGCACATATTTACACGTATACATACACACACATTAACATAGGGCATACAAGAGTTGAGCATTTTATATCAATTACACTTATAGTCTAAGTCCAAATGCACACATAAAGCTCCCTTACACCTTCTCCTTGCCTTTGTCATTCTGTTGCTTACCTTGCTCAACTAGAAAATACAAATTCATTTTGTTAAAATCTATATAAAATCATACGATCACTAAAAATTAAAATTGATCACATAGAAACACTCTTGGGAACTCAAGGAACATGGAAAAATGTTAAAGTTCGAAAAAACTTACCCGAACAAAAATTTGTCATTATTTATCAGGGTGTGAAACTGAGCATTCTGTCTAATATTTTCACAAATTTTTGCTTTACCCAACATCTAAAGGCTATAAAGGTGTTGCCATTTAATTTTGGTGACTTGATATGGGCTAATTTTGAGGATTGAAGAATTAAGAATGGTAAGTTCATCCATGGTGAGTGTCAGCTAGAATTGGATGGGAAAAGAAAAGTTTGTGACACTATTCCAAGCTTGAATACACTAAAAGAACTATGACTTATATATATGTGTAGTTTTTAGGAAAATTAATTCCTTTTCCTCTCTTTTTCCATTTTTTTAAAAAATTGTGACTCATTTTACTTCTAAAATTTTAATTGATTAATGTTTCATAAGCCTATAAAAATCAAAGCTTGAAAATCACAAAAATTGAATAAAGTGGCAAATTTTATATAACCCGATTTTAGTAAAAATATTTATTGATCTCTAAAAATTCTAATTTCAGTGTCATTAGGCTATTTAGAATTTTTATGTATCAATTCATATCATTCCTGGAATTTTCTAAGCAAATTTTGAATATTTTGCGATTCAACTAAAACTAGGACACTATTCACGTGACATTGTCATAAAACTTAACTTTTATTTTTAACCATTTAAATGACTTTGCTGTGACTTCAAATTTCACTCAATATTATATTATGATTAATACTTTCATTCATTAAAATTAGTAGGCCCAGACTCAAAAAATACTATTCATGTCCTAGGAAGTACTATTCATAACATCAAGATTTTTGAGTGTTACATTTCTTTCCATTTTAAAAGAAATTTCATCCTTGAAATTACCTAGTTCAAACAAAAAAGGGTATTATTCTCTCATCTAAGCTTCTATCTCCTAGGTAGCTACTTCCATACCATGGTGTCTCTAGAGTACTTTCACTAGAGGCATAATTTTGTTTCAAATTTTCTTCACCTTTCTTGCTAAGATATTCACAATTTCCTCTTCATAAATTAGATTTGGTCTAACATCAACCTCTTCAGTTGATATAACATGTAAAGGGTCTGATTTGTATTTTCATGGTATAAACACTTGGAAGACATTGTGTATCTACTGAAGTTGAGAAGGCAAAGGTAGCTTGTAGGCTACTAACCCAACATGTTCTATCACTTCATATAGACTAATAAACCTCAGACTCAACTTGGCCCTCTTCCTAAACCACATAACCTTTTTCTAAGGTGATACCTTAGGAAACAGTTTATCTCCTACTCTATACTATACATCTCTCCTCTTTAAGTTAGCATATGACTTTTGTCTATCTAAAGCTGCCTTCAACCTATCCTTGATGATCTTGACTTTCTCTTCAATATCCTTGATCAAGTCTAGCCCCATAAGCTTTGTCTCACTCAGCTCATTCCATCAAAATGGAGTTCTACACTTTCTTCCATACAATGCCTTATAAGGAGCTATTCCCATGCTTGCTTGATGGCTATTATTAGAGGCAAACTTAGCTAATGATGAATAGCAATCCAAGCTACCTTTAAATATAATAACATAGCTTCTTAACATATCCTCAAGCACCTATCAACCATATATAACATGATCATTATGTATAACAAAACATAGCATCATAAATCACTCAAGGACCAAAGTTTACCTAAATGACTCTCTCTGATTGGCCATCGGTCTAAGGATGAAAAGTTATACTAAAACTCAGCCGCGTACCCAAGGCATTATGAAGTTTCTTCCAAAACCTCAATGTTGACCGTGGGTCCTAATTAGATATGATAAAAGATAGCACTCTATGTAACCTGACTATCTCATTAATATATAACTTAGCCAACTTCTCTAAAGAATAATCCATTTAGACTGGTATAAAATGAGCAGTCTAGTCATACGATCTACTATAACCTAAATTGAGTCACATCTACTCTTTGTCATCAGTAAACCAACAACAAAATCTATAGTGACCCTATCCCATTTCCATTCTAGAATTGTTATAGGATGAAGCAATCTAGATGAAACTTGATGCTCTACCTTCACCTGCTAATGAGTAAGGCACTTGTTCATAAACTCAAATACATCTCTTTCATACCTAGCCACTAATAAAAAGTCTTTAAGTCCTAATAGATCTTGGTGCTACCAAGATGCATTGCATAAGGAGCACTATGAGCCTCCCACAGAATCTATTTCTTCAGCTCTTCCATATCTAGCATATAGAATCTATTGTGATAGTACAAATAGTCATCACTCTTAATCTCATACTTAGTAAGCTTCCTCTTGGATAACACTTATCACACTCATCAGCCTATGATCATCTTTTTGAGAATCCTTAACTTGTTATAGCAAATTAGGCTTTACTTGCATCTTTACCGATAAGGCATCATCACCCCTAAGCTGTAATTTGACATTCATAGCCTTCATAACTAACATGAACTTTTGGCTAAAAGCATTCGCCACTACATTAGCCTTACCCAGATGGTAATCAATCTAGCAATCATAATCCTTGATCAATTCCATCCAGCATCTCTATCTCAAATTTAGCTTTTTCTAGGTAGAAAGATACTTTAGACTCTTATAATCTATGTAAACATAACAATTTTCTCCATAGAGATAGTGTCTCCAAATCTTCAAAGCAAACACAATCACTGCTAACTCCAAATCATGGGTAAGATAGTTCTTTTCATATGGCTTCAACTACCTTAAAGTATAAGCCATAATTTTACTCTCTTGCATTAGAATATATCCCAACCCATTATGAGACGCATCACTATAAATGGTAAAATCTTTCCCTATCACTGGCTGTACAAGAATAGGAGCTTCAGTGAACATGGCTTTTAACTTGTCGAAGTTCTCTTAAAATATATAATACCATACAAACTTTACATCCTTTCTGAATAAGTAAGTCATAGGTAATGCAATTAAAAAGAAACCCTTGACAAACTGTCTATAATACCTTACCAAACCAAGAAAACTTCTTATCTCTATGGTATTCTTGAGTGGCTTCCACTGCATAACAGCTTTAATCTTACTTAGATCAACTCGAATACCATTTATTGAAGCTATGTGCCCTAAGAAAGACACCTTACTTAGCTAAAACTCATAATTACTAAGCTTGGCATAAAGCTTCTCCTATCTAAAGAATTATCCTCAAATGTTGTTCATGCTCTTCTTTACTTTTAGAATAAACCAAAATGTCATTGATGAAAACCAATACAAATTGATTAAGATACTGCCTAAACAGATGGTTCATTAGGTCCATAAAAAAAGTTAGAGCATTGGTAAGCCCAAATGGCATTACCAAAAACTTATAATGACCATACCATGTTTTAAAGGCAGTCTTTGCCACATCTGACACTTTAACTCTCAACCCATAGTATCTAGATCTCAAATCAATCTTAGAAAACACCCCATCTCCTCTAAGTTGATCAAATAGATCATCAATCTATGGCAAAGGATACTTGTTCTTAATGGTTACTTTGTTCAGCTGTCAATAATCCACACACAACTGAAGAGAACCATCTTTCTTCTTCACAAATAAAATTGGTGCTCCTTATAGTGATACACTTAGTCTTATGAAACCCTTATTAAGCAATTCTTACAACTAAACTTTTAACTCTTTTAACTCTACTAAAGCCATTTGATAAAAAGCTATCGATACTGGACCAGTGCTAGGTAAAACCTTAATGCTGAACTTGAGTTCCTATTCAAGTGGCAAATCATGTAACTCTTTATGAAAGACATCCACATATTTTGACACTACTAGTATGAAACTGGCATCCAACTCTCTACTACATGTATCATACATATGAGCTAGGAAAACTTGAAAACCCTTTCTTATCAACCTTCTTGTTGTAACAGCTGAGATGACATTAGAGAGAAAGTTTGTCCTTTCCCCTCTAACTTGATATCTGCCCTATCTTCAGTTTTAAGAGATAAACTTTTCTACTTGTAGTCTATAATAACTTGATACTTTTATAGCCAATCCATACCCAAGATCAAGTCAAATTTGTCAAAAGGCAATTCTATAAGGTTAGCTAAAAACTTATGCCTTTGCACCATCGAAGGACACTCTTTGTAAACCTTATTCACTACCCCATGTTGGCCTATAGGGTTGCTAATCATAATCTCTAGGTCAAGAAGCTCTAAAACTAACTCTCAGTCTATGCCCATGTAGTGCATATATATAAGTGTGTAGGCCCTTGTTCACTACCACTAGCAACCTATGACTACTGCTTCCCTTTACTCTAGGCCCTTTGTCCTTGCTTCTAAGACTAACCCTGTCTCTAGAACTACTATGATTATCTTCTAATCTAACCTCCTTTAAACTTTTATTTGGATTCTAATCCCCACTAGCTACTCTCTAGCCATAGGACCTCTTCTTATGATCAACTCTTTTCTCTCTTTTTGACATTCTTCAGTTATGTAGCAGGCATCTACTAGAGTCGTGAAGTCTTTAATCTTTATAAGAGTAATCTATGTCCTAATCTCAATGCACAACCCTTTCTCAAACCTCTTACATCTATTAGCTTCAGCATGCACCACCTCCTTAGAATATCTACTTAACATGGCAAAGTACTTCTTATACTTCACTATAGCCTTCTGGCCTTATTTTAGGTCCATGAACTCTTTTCTTCTATTCTCTATATACCTCTCTATAATGTACTTCTTATAGAACTCTACTAGAAAAAAGTCCCAGGTCAAATCCTCTTTAGCCTTATGTTCTATCAATGTAACCCACCACTGGTAAACCTCTTCTTATAAGAGAGGTTGCATAAATGACCTTCTCCTTAAGGGAACATTTCAGTCGCTTCATAATATGCTCTATCCTATCTAACCAGTACTCCACTTTACTAGTATCTATAACTCTCTCGCCTTTAAAGTCCTCAATTCCCATCTTTTTTATCTTCTCAAGGTATGTCTTTTGGAGAGCTTAGGATGTCGATTGTGGTATTAGTGTAAGTGCAGTAAGTGCAACAACAGTAGCCTGTCTCAATAAATGTAGCATCTCTCGAAGGAAAATAAGCGGTACTCATGCTGTTGACGATACTTGTCCAGCATCACTGTGAGAAATTGATCCTCCTCTAGCAGCCTCTTCCCAATAGTTGTCAAAGCATGGCTCTCAACTTCTTTATCACTATGCGACATATAACTCATCTTAACTGTAGGGAGAAGAACAATGCATAAGCCTTGATACTATAAATCATGTGATGCATAAACTTAATCTCAAAACACTCATATTTTACCAAGGAATGCCTAAACCAGAGCTCTAATCTAACATATATGTGATATCCTTTACCCGATATGGTCACTAAACCAAAATAGAGAGCATACACAAAAACATGCTATCCAAACTACTATATCTTAACATATTAAAACTTGTTTAAAACTATTCTTAATAAAATGCTTTGATCTTGAAAATGCAGGTTAATAAAAACAATTCAAAAACTTAATTTGAAAATAAATTTGGGTTTCATCATGTTGAAAATCCGATAGCATAACGACTGTATTGGGATATTATCCCAAATATGAATAGTAAACTATATTGATAATTAACATTTTTATATCATTTAAAACCCCATCCACATCTTTTGTGATCTTCTGATTACTCTAAATTAGTTAATAACAAAAAAAACACAACCTCAACTTTAAAAAGAGATATCATACAAATAAAACATTTTAAAACAATCTTTAATAAGGTTACAAAAACATTAGCAACTTTAAAATGCATAATTATACAATTTAGGCCCATATTCCTCAATTTA
>CANXYI011527317.1:0-10104 GCA_948208565.1 Hura crepitans
TCTTATGTGGGTTACTATTTAAAATTTGGGATAGTGCCCGGTACAGCCATTATGCTATTGAAATTTTGGCATAAGGATTCCTAGTTTTGAATGTGTAACACTATTATGAAAAAAGTTTTTGAAAACTCATATTTTCACACACAATGATTTTGAATAAGAATGTTTTAATGAGATAAAGGAACTAGAACAAGTTTGGATATCTCTATATGTGTGCACACCTTAGTCGGGTTCGGTGAACGGCTGGTGATCGGATCTGGTAAAGGGTGTCACACTGAGGAACTATGATATAATAATGATTGAACATATAACATAAACTTTAAGCCATTGTATTCTTAGAGTAATTGAATAGCATATGGATAAGTTAGCATGCCATACTAGGGATCTTAGCACTTGCTACTTGTGACACCCCCTATTATATTCCTTAGGAAACCCTATAGGTGATGCACGCACTCCTAAGTCACTAGTACCATTTATATAACTTTCATTACTTACATTTGCATAACTTCCTTTGCCTCTAAATTCACTTCCCATTGGTTTTATATATCATTCAAGGTGTAATCATACAAAAATGCCAATTCTAGGTAATAAAGGGTCATTTCCAAAAACTTAGAAATTCTAGCAGCATAACGGCTATCCGAGTTCTATCCTAAAATTTTCAAAAGCCTGTTTAACACTTTTATAAACATTTCACAACTTTTGGACCCATCTGGTCCCCCATTCTTAGCCTAACATTAATACCTATCACATAACAAATGCAGGCCTCAGGCCACAGATAAAAGCATGCATATATAGAGCCTCAGGCTCACATCAACAACAAACATCATAGCTGAACATACGTTCACAAGAAAACATATAAGGTTATTTTATTTACATTAGTAGTTTAGGCTTACTTATATACATCACATATATAGAGCTTAAATACATGTTTCTACCTACTTCCCACCTAGGTACATGGATATCAAAATTGTATAACATTTACTTTGTAATCCTTCACTAGTATCCTCTAAACTCTTATCAACATGCTTCACGAGGTAAGATTCCACTGTTGAGTACCTACGCACCAAAATAGGTACGCTGAGTATATGAGATATTCAGTGGTGAACTTAAAGCATTTAAATCATGGCATTATATCCTTTTCATACTTGTATAGTCTGATAATTAAGTTGAGCTTATTATTGGATTCAATTAATATAACATGGTGCTAAGTTACTAAACTACCCCTAAGTAATTTATAAGTCATGAAATAGCCTTTTTGACTCTCGTAAATTAGTTAAAGAAATTGTTAATATTCATAGCATGCATATTTACATGAATCAATTTAGGTAACCACATATGTGTAAAATGACCAAAATACCCTTTAGTCCGTATTTCATCAATTACTAAGAAAATACTATTCAATTATGCTTAATTGTACTTTCATTACTATTTTTATCATTCACATAATTTAATTCACTAGCCCAACTAGGAAGATGACACTTCAAGATATTAGATCTAGAGGGAAAAATAACCTAGTGCAGTGGTCCCCATTCTAGACCTACATCACTGCACCGGCATGTGTGCTATAATAGAGATAAGCTTATAGCCTTGCCAGACATAATTAAGTAATATCTATGTGACATAATGGAGATCAGCCCATAGGCCTCCCCAGCTATAAATAAACATAATCAGAAATGTCATATAATGGAGATTAGCCCGTGGGCCTCCTTAGACACAAAAAAAATCTCAACACCTAGGTGACATAATAGAGATTAGCCTGTAGACCTCTCCAGCCACCAATGACATTTAATGCCTAAACATTAAATAACTAGCAGTTACAAAACCCTAAGTTGACCAATCAACCCATCTAGTGGGTGTCTAACTAATGGGCCAAGTAGCTCATTTTAAGTTCATTTATTAACCAAAAATATTTTTATAATATTTATATTCCAAAAATAGATAGTTATAAATTTTATCACACACTTTATTTTTTAATCGATCTAGTATAGCCACATTTTGGATCTACTGGGTAAAAATCCCAAAATAATCTTGAGTCCTATTATTGCCAAAATTCAAGGTTTAATATGATATGATTTATCAAAGAATTAGTTCTTAAGAAACTAACACTTTCTGTCCAGTGACATTTTTGGTTCAAGTAATGGTCAACTGGACAGTTATAAGTCATTTCGACCATTTTTCAACATACAATTCTAGGATTATTTTAAGTAATATTTTATTAACAACATTCATAGACCCGAAGCCAAACACATCTAGGCCAATTCCAAGGCCAAACAATAGGCACAAAAGCCCTTCACACATATGTCTTAATGCTAGCCTAAAGCCATAAGGAAAAGTTCAATATTCATAGTGCAAATTTAAGTCCTTTTTAAGCCACTATTCTAAGCCATCAACCTATGGTTTAGTTTCACCCTTTTTAGTCATTTTAAGACACATTTTCAAGGTATAGTTTATCTATCAATAAGTCATATGCATTGTCCAAGTCAAAGTCATTATAAGCTAATTATCTAGACATTATATTTTACTTGCCTAACATTTAACAAGCTTAAATTTCATGCCAAAATGCCATTATCATGCTCTCGGGTACTAAGGGAAAATGATGCAAAATTCCATTCCTTTTCACATTAAATCAATATTCATCCATATATGTATGCCATAAACATAATTGCACACATATACACCTAATTTCAAGCCAATTTCCATAAGTTGCAAAACATTACTCATAAAGCTCACTCATGGTAGATCTCGGGTACAATTATAGAAGCTACAATTCATGATGTTCTTCAATCACAATTGCCATAATTCTTACTCTAGCATACCAAGAGATCATTTATTCACATTCTAGCCATTATACAACCAAGCCAAGTACCCATAACTATCAAAATCAGCAAGCAAATAGAGTTAAGTTCTCAAGTTTTTTGAATCATGTCTCCCTAAATCACTAAGTTCTCACTTAATCAACACTACTAAAGAAGAAATCAATCATAAGCTCAACATTATAGCCATCCCAAATCATCATTCATCATCCTAGGCACCTTAAAGCATGAAAGAAAGGCTTGAAGTTCACTTACTTATGAAAGAAGCCCTTTAATCCATAAGAATCCCAAGTTGTCTAGCTTTGACGATGAACTCCCTCTCCCTTTGTGGACTTCAAGCTGTCCTCCAATGGCCACAAACACCTCACACACATAATCACATAGGGGTTAGGTAGGTTCTAGCATCAAATGGTAGCCAAAAACCTAAGGGAAATAGGAGAATCAACCCAGACTCACCTTAAGGTCACTATTCTAGACTGCTCTGAACCAGTTAGCTTTGATGATTTTTATCTCCCAAATGAAAAATTATTTTTGCTTAATTCCTTTTCCTTATGGTGCTTAACACATAAAAGTGAATTTAACAATAAGAATCACTCATTTTGGTGACCAGAGGAGAAAGTTATGGCCTTTTTCCTCTCTCTTTGGCGTCGATAGTAGCACGAAAAAGGAGGAGAAAGGCTTCCTTCATTCCAAGTGGAAATCCACTTTTCAAGTGAGGTTTGCCACTTGGCAAGCCTTGTTGGCCATTTGGCATGATGTGGGTCCCACTTTGACATGTCAACGGTGGTCTCAAAAATCTCAAACCATCTTGGTTTTTTGGCAAACTTTGAAAATTCATAGTAATTCATTCAGACATCAAAAAATTATGCCGTTTATTTTAAAATTCATTATTTAATCCCTTCTATCTATTTGTAAATTTTTGTGGCCAGATTCCATCGATAAGATAGTTTTCAAACTACCTGGATTTGCATGCTAACCTCAAAAATTTTGAGAATTTGCAAATGACCTCAGAATCCAAAAATTCTTTCCCCAGTGGATCCAATGGAATTTTTGAGCTTCAGGGTCTGCTATTTTTGGGTCTGTCAGGGCATATCCCAAGTTAATCCCAGCCTAAAAATTTTTTATTGCACTAATGCATTCCTTACTGCTTAAAATGAATTATTAGTTCTGCTAAATTTTTAAATTTCAAATTTTTTATCAACTTAAACCCCTCAAAGTTTTATGACCAGTGCCACTACCTCGGTCTATATGCAAGTGACCCGACAACCTAGGCACACTTCTCAAACCCTATGGCACTGTTCACGGAGCCTCAAATCATGGGTGTTACATTACTGATATTGATCACTCTATAGAGTTCTATTTTACTATATGTATAGCCATCGGGTCAAGATGACACCATCAATATTGATATTGTTTGCTCTTTAGAGCACTGATTATTATGGATACAACCACTAGGTCAAGATGATACCATACATACTGTCTAGCTCTATGGAGCATTCTACTGATCTTGCTCTATGGAGCACCCTGCTATTTTAGCTTTATAGAGCTTTATACTATTCACTCTTTGGAGGACTATGAAACTCGTTATCCATTTTAGAGTGGTCTCAGGACACAATGGGCCAAAAAATGCTATAAATGATATGAAATGATCATGAGTAAGATAAACCTACATTTATATATAATTAAACACTGTGTTCACTTGCTATTTCGTAATGTATAACAATAACTCAATTATTGATTATATATTGGCTTAAGATGAAAATGCATGTTATATGATAGATATTACTGATAAGCAATTAAGATATAAATCAATGTATGTGTTTAGTAAGATAACCTGGGCAATAACAAACAAAAGAAATGAATATATCTTAACTTTAATATGTAAATGCATCAAATGAACTATGATTAACATGAGACATGGATGGTTACTATTTGTCATGAATTGCATTATCATGGGTTGCATTTGATAACTGTGACACATAAGACATCTACTAAGTTGGTAAATACATGTAAAAGCATGTATGGCATGATGGTATGGTATGATTGAAATGGCTCCATGATTTGAAATTTATCATGAACATTAAAGATTGTTGACTTAAGATATGTGTCCAATGATATTAATTCTATATGTGATACATTATAATAAAGGAATATGCCATATATGGTTGTCTATAGGTACATACTAATTGCTTGGGAGAAGGGTAATATGACCTATTGAACTAAGATTCTATGATTATGTTATGCGTGAAGAAATATAATGAAGTGTAAAGATGAATAACGGATCTATTGGGAAAATATGATAAGAATAGATATAAGATTAGATCACTTTAACTAATATACATTAGATATGTGTGAGCTAAATATAGTTAATATTGTAAAAAAGGGGTAAAGATAATTGGATGTTAAATAAGAATTGAAGCACATGAATATGTGAAAATTATGGCATGTATATGATGACTTCAACATTGGCATATGTTGTTAAGTATCTATTAAACTTTGCAAGATAAATGACAAAACAAGTAAATATGCTATGATGATGTTATATAAGCAGTATGAATTGTTTGAAAATTTAATTCATGTACCGTTAAGCAAATTTTGCTTAGCACGTTGGTTGTTTCCATGCATAGGTACTGATCTGGCATCGACAGAGAAGGCAATTGCAAAGTGGGATTTACATCTAGAGAACAAAAACATACTATGTAATTTGCATAAGTTTGTGTAAAATTCATTCTATTCCTTTGGTCAATGAATTTTTGTTTCGATAACCTTCTATTTTAGGACTATAAAGTTTTTAAACTATGGTTTGATTGTTATTAGATTATTGTTTTTGGTTTGGGCTAAGTTTTGAAAGCCCTATTCTTTATTCATATCATCTCATGATTTGGAAGTGTGATTAATTAGTAAAGAAAATTGACCATTTGTGACTGATTGGTTTTGAAAAGTGTGCACGTTTGAGCGTATTGTTTATACGGTGCTTATGGCATGTAATGTGGCACTTCTACATCTAATGCTCTAAAATACTAGTAGGAAGGGTATCACATTTGCACTGACCTAATTACTCATAAGATAAGGTCTACAGGGACTTCACATAAGATGGAATGATAAAAAATTATTAAAACAAACCAAACAAATGAAAAAGGTGAAGGTCTCCACTCTCTAATGGAGTAGACCCCTCAAAGTAGGTCTTTGGCACTCTATTTTCATAAAGGATCATTGACCTCAAGAAAATAAAGAAAAAAAATTGAAAAAATACAAATCAAGTTATCAAAGAAAATAAATAAAAAATAAAGATTGAGTGAATCAAGGAGAGCCCTTTATGAGGGTTTCCTCAGGTATTTACCTCAAACATAGGGAATCTTTAAGTGATGCAAAATTGGTCTTCTCAAATCAAAGTAAACTACCCTTCTTTTCAAGCTTCTACATTAGGGGTTTTAGAGGGTTTTCTAGTGTAAGAGAAGGAGAGGTTGAAGATGATGATGTGTAGAGAAAACAGAGGCGACAAGTGTATTTTTTTTCTCTCCTTTTTCTTTTTTTTTTTAAATCCTCCTCTTTGATGGAATAATCAAAGGGTTTATATAATGACTGATTAAAATGATGTGGGACTGGGCTTCATTTTCCAATAGTCTTACGAATGTTAGTCTGTACGACCTTAAGTAATGATCATAGTTTAGGTTAGCATGAACCAACTTTCCTATGAAAAAAGGTCAGTATGGACCTTTGAAGTTTTTAGGTTTTAGGTCCCTATGAACTTTTGGGATTTTAAGAGTATTTTGCCTGATTTTTAGATTTCCCTTTACATCCCTTAAGAATTACCTAATATTTAAAGATTTCATCATTGAAAACCCATTGAACTAAGAAATATCTTGAATGTCAGTGTCTACAATTACCCCCACTTTGATGGGGCTTAAAAACTATGTACATTAGGTCGCATCAAAGATTAAAAGAAAAGAAAAGACTAGTACTCGCACATCAGAGTTAGTTGTGAGAGCTCCTTCTACTTGATAGGTGTAAGCTGTAACTCTCTCCAAGATAGAGATCCCTTCACTCAATAAGTGTTAGTTGTAAACCTCTCTAGGACTGAGAGCTTCCTCTACTCGGTAGGTGTGAGTTTTAACCATCTCTTGGATCAAAAGCTTTGTCTTCTCATTAGGTTTGAGTTGTAACCTTCTTTAGGACTGAGAGCTCCCTTTGCATGGTAGTTGTGAGTTGTAAGTTTCTTTAGGATCGAGAGGTTGATGTGAGTTTTAACCTTCTCTAGGACTAAGAGCTCCCTTTGCATGGTAGTTGTGAGTTTAAGCCTCTTTAAGACGGATAACTCCCTCTGCTCGATTAGTGTAAGTTGTAACCCTCTTCAGGACCAATTTCTCCTTTCTGCTAGGTAGGAATTTTATGATGGTCATACTTTAAAGCAGATGTGACACCCTAATGCCCAACTGATTGTCAGTTTAGATACTGGATGTCATAGGCGACATCTCTTACCTGATTCGGTTACCAGGCCTAAATAAGAGACGTCGCACGACCTTATTTACCTTATCTATAACTTAACATTTTAAAGTTTTAATATATCACAATTTATTCTAGGATTCATTATAGCAAACCATATTATACATTCATATGTGCATAACTAACTTTTTATGCTTTAACAAAAATTTGACAGCATAACGGCTACACGGTGTCATGACCCGAAATAAACCTGCCTTAAATAACACTTCTATAATAATCACAACCTTTAAATCCATAATACATGATCATTCTAATCCTCACAATCCATCTTAACAATTGACATCACAATAATCAACATCACATTCATAACACTGTATCTTAGTACACTTAATTAAATCATACAATTATAATCATATCAATACCAGTGCTTAGTTATACACATATTTTTATTGATTCTTTTAACATGTTTATGCTACTATAATTACATACATACACATGTCTACAACTATTTAGACTTGAGCCTACTATCCCTATGTATACATGAGTGCCAATCTATGATTACCACATACTTGCATTAATAGTATATCAAAATAAAACTCCTTGATATATGCTACTGTGCTTGAGGCTACTATCTGAACTTCTATCTAATACCTACGCACCACAAACAATGATGTGAAAGGCATAAGGCTTAGTGGTGCATTCAATGAGGTATACATTACCATAATGACATCTAAGTATAAAAAATGTAGTTAATACAAAGCATGTTATGCAATACATGCATCACACTTACCAAATACACAATTCGCTATATTGTCTGTCATTAAATTTATTCATACTAATTATTCACCATTATTTTATAATACCCCTTACCCGGTCTTGACATCGAGCCCGACTAAGGAATGCATGTATATTGAGATATCCAAACTCATTTACCCATTTGCTTGTTTTAAATTATTCTTATTTAAAAAACATTATGTGCAAAAATAAGGGTTTTCAAAAACCATTTTAAATAGTTACTTATTTAAAACTGGGAATCCTTGTATTAAAAATTCGGCAGCATAATAGTTATATTAGGTACTATCCCAAATTTTAAATAGTAACCTACATAAGAAAATACAATTTTATATCTCAATCACACACTTCTACCAACTCAATGTGATCCTTTGATCACTCTACAGCACATAAACACAATATATGATATCTCAACCTCAAGAAGAGATATCATACAACACAACATGCAATATCACAATTTAATATAGCATACAAACATTAAAATTCAAAAAGAACATTTTAAGTTACCATAATTACAAAATAAACACAATTTAGGCCCATCCATTTTTACATTTGCATCTGAGTGCTTCTTACGTATCACTTTTATTTTGAAAAAGAGGTTTACCAAAAATAAAGCCACCTCTTTAACTTTCTTAATGTCCCAAGACTTTTGATATCAAAATGTCTTTGTACCTATGTGTTGTAAAACAAACGACACACTAAGCATATTGCTTAGTGGTGAAATCAAAATAATATGTGCTAACATTATTATTAAATGTTATATAAGTTTATGCCAACCATTTATGTGTATATTATTTAAACACTTGCAAAATGTGCATTTAAAGATTGATAGGTTGTAAATAAGACAATTTAATTTAAACTATGCATAAATAGGTTCATCTCATGTATGCATAGCAAACAATATAAAATATTTCATTTTTCATTAATTTATACTACATTCACCTAATACATAGGCTTACTAGTCTTTTTATTGCTAAAACATACCTAATGTATTCATGTATTTATTATTCATTATTTAACTTATGCCTATGAAAATTACTCCAATCCTATGGATTGCAGGATCATGAATCGTGTAGTGGTCCATATTTTAGACCAACCCACTACTGCACCAGCATAGATGTGCAATGCCAAATATGACTTATGCGGCTACACCCATATAGTTGTACAATGTCAAACGTGACTTACATGGCTGCACCCACTTAGATTCGAAGATCACAACATGTATGTCTATAGGTAGACTACAAGTTTACCTATAAACCTCATATAAGCATCAAAGTACCCTAACAGCTGCTATATCCCCTAGTTGACTGGTCAACGTATCCATTCCCTAGGTTATTGCATCTCATAGGCTAAAAATCATGATATTTAGTTTCACTACCTTAAATAAGTTTCCTCAGCTTTTAATATGCATATTCTAGCCATTAAAAGACTAAACTTGCTTATGTTTATTAAAAATCGCATTTTTAGCTTTTATGTCCATTTTAGTCCGCATTATGCCATATTCACATTCAAGAGCATTATCTACCTCATTAGTGGATTTTTAGCATGTATTCCATAAATACATACAGAACTAAGGTCATAATGACATTTAAGTCCATTCATGCCTTTATATTCATTTAAATTTTTGATTTATGGCATAATGGGCCCTTAGGACCTCATTTAGGGTCCATTTTGGGTTTAAGGGCATTTAATGGTCTTAAACCTCATTTCTTTCATAACATTAATCATCTTCTTATTCAAATGTAAGAATTCAACATGTATATACAATTTCTATCATTGTTCATGTAGCATCAAGTGTTTAACCCATAATAGGCCATTTGATCACACATGGTAATTTAGGCCAATTTGGTGTGTTTTATTATCATACCATATAATTCAAATTCTAAGACATGTTCAAGCATAGTTAAGTTTTATGAAATCAAATATCATGGGTCCTTGTGTCTACTTAGCAATTTTAGCCTTTGAGGCCTTTTTATCCTTCATTATTTAGTTTCTCCTTATTTCATGTTTAAGGAGTATTTAATAAATCATTTAACACATTTCATGATCATATATGCAT
>CANXYI011527353.1:0-17981 GCA_948208565.1 Hura crepitans
ACTGTCTCGTAAAATGTGATTTTGGGACTGTAACTAAAATGACCATTTAACATGAATATAATTGACCCAAAAAATGGGCTAGACTAAATTTAATATGCTTGTAATTATGCCTTCAAAATTGTATCAAAAAGTGATAGAAAATTTTACCCGATTTTGCTCGACAGGCTAAAAATGACCTGTAACTGTCCAGGTCAAAAATCAACTGTTTGATAAAAATTTTATTTGTCTATTTTTTGCTTCATAATATTATAAAAAGATGATCAGTAAAGAAATAAACATAAAATGCAGTCAGATAGCCTAGTAGTAAGACACCCACTAGATAGGTTGACGGGTCAACTTAGGGATTAGCAGTTGCTGGATTGTCTGATTATCAGACAGGGTTAGTGCAATGGCTGAGGTTTATTATTGAGCCACTACATTAGTCTATGGGGCAAACACTCTTTGTTGCTAGCACTTGTGATTGTGTATTGAATTATGTCGGTGTAGCAGTGAAGGTCCTCAGAGAGGCCATTGCACTAGTCTACTGGGCAGACTCGAATGGATTATTTGATATGATCAATGTCTTGGGAGGTTTACAGACTAATTTTTATGCACAATTACTCATTATTTTGCCCCTTGGGAGGTTTTTATGAACTGATCCCTATAGGCTATGTTGGGTCGGTGCAACGGCCAAGGTTTAACATATGGGCCACTACATATCTTTTAATTCCCTTTTATTCTAGTGTCTATAACTGTAGTCTACCTAGTTGGGCCTATTTAATAATTTAAATAATGCACTTAGAAATAATGGAATGATTGAATGAATTATAAAAAGAAACTGAATAAAATTATCATAGTGGCATTTTGGTAATTTTGAAGAAATAAGACATACCATCTGTATGACATCAATCATTTGGCATGTGTCTCACACACTACACCTAGGCTATTAATTATACTTGTATGTGGGTATTAATGCATGGTTTAAATGGTTTAGATTTGTTGACTGAGTTTTATACTCAGCGTACCTATGTTGTGGTACGTAGGTAACAAAGATAAGCAAGCCATCCTTAATGATCGTGCAGTGTAGCTATACAATAGTTAAAGGGTAAAGGAAGTCATTTTCTTTCTTTTAGTAGTGGCACTATGTAATACCTTGTAGGGTTGGGTTAACATGCTTAGAAGCTTCTATATCTATATATATAACTTAGATGTGATGTATATAAGCTATTGTGGTGTTTGTTTGGTTTGTGTGAACTTGATAACTATGGGCCTGAGGCCCTGTGTGGTTGAATGTGATATGTGAGTATGTGAGTATGTGTTTGCTATTGGTTGATGATTGATTGGGGGACCAGAAGGGTCTAAAAGAGGCTTATGAGTTATTTGCCTATAAAAATGTTTTTAATAGGTGAAAAAATTTTAGTCTATCAATTGGGTAGCTGTTATGTTGCCTAATTTTTCATGACCTGTAAAAGTGTCTATATATGCCTTGTCTAAGTCTATCAGACCATGTATAAACATGATTTAAGGATTAGATTAGACATTTAAGCAATATCTAATAGAATTTTAGAATAGTCCATAAGTGTTATGGAGTTTTCTCTTAGAGCAATCCTAGGATGGGTGATCTGTCGGGAAGTGCCTTACCTGTCGGGTTTCTTTAGAGATCCAGTAGGGGGTGTCACATGACCTGAGTCTAAAAAGTAGCTCAAAACTAAAAAGGAACAGTCTTGAAGATTACTTTGTAAAGCAGAAGAAGACAAAGTATGATGGGACTCTAGAACAAACAGTAGTTGATGGTTATTACAAGCCTGGGTTTGAGACCTTTGCAAATGTCATAAACTGGGAATCAAGTGATTTGAAGTAGACTTAGTAGACAAAAAGTCTTTTCATCACCCACAGCTGTTGAAGAAATCTACCTAGCTCTGCTTGAAGATGTGCTTGATATAGATAGTGATTTGTTTATTGATCAAATGTATTTGTCTGACCTTTTTGAGATAAACAATTTTCTTTCAAATAAAATGAACAAAGAGTTTGCTTATTTGTGTGATGTTTTCCTGATGGTAACATGCATCTGAATAATCATTACATGAGCATCTTTGACATTAACTACATAAAAACTAACCCGTTTAATCTTGGTACAAATGAAAATCCTAAAAATATATTAATTGCCTATGATACTACTGCCAAAGGAAGCGAAAAATTAAAGAGATTATTGAAAAAAATAAGAAAAAATCTTTGCCTAAAACTATAAAGATATGCCTAGTATTAATCAAGAAGTAGCTGAATTTGCCATGCTGACTTATGACCATATCATTCCAGTCCATCAAAAGCTCAAAAGAATGAGACTAGAATAGGTTAAAAAAGTTAAAAAAGAAGTCATCATGCTATTCGAGGTCAAATTCATTGAGGAGATAGTCTTTCCCACTTGGTTAGCCAACATTGTTCTTGTACGAAAGAAAGATGGAAGGGTTCGGATGTGTGTGTATTATCGAGATCTGAACAAGGCATGCCCTAAAGATGATTTCCAATTATCGCACATTAATGTATTAATGGATAGCATAGCCATGGAAACCAGGTATTCTTTTGTTGATGGATTCTCAATGTATAATTAGATCCTTATAAAGGTAATAGACAAGTGCAAAACAACTTTCATAATAGAATTGGAAACTTATTGCTATAAAGTAATGCCCTTTAGACTAAAGAATATAGGGGGCAAGGTACCAATGAATTGCCACTAAACTCTTTCACAATATGATGGATAAAGAGGTAAAAGTTTACGTGGATGATATAATGGTAAAGTTAACAAAATGAGAAGGACATTTCAAAGCATTAGAAAAGTTCTTCCAAAGGTTAGACCAATTCAATATGAGACTCAACCCCAAGAAATGTGTCTTTAGAGTCACATCTGGAAAACTGTTAGGATTCATGGTTAGTAAGAATAGGATTAAAGTGGATCTAGATAAGGTAAAAGTGATCTTAGAGATGCCTATCCCTCAAATAGAAAAAGAGGTTTGAGCATTTATAGGCAAATTACAGTATATCAATAGGTTCATAGCTAAGCTCCAATTCATTTGTGAACCTATATTCAAGCTGTTATGAAAGGGACAACCAAGTGAATGGAATGATGATTACTAGAATGCCCTTGAAGCCATCAAGCAATACCTGACTAGACCTCCTATCTTAAAATAACCTAAACTAAGAAAGACCTTAATCCTATACCTTGTAGTAGAAGAAACCACCATAGGGGCTCTCATCGCACAAGAAGATGAATCTGGAGTAGAATACGCAGTTTACTACTTGAGTAAGAAATTGCTCCCATACAAATTTAAGTATGCAAAAGTTGAGAAGGTATGCTTGGGAGTAATTTGGGTGTCTAAAATGCTATGTCACTACTTTCAATCATATAAAGTGAAGGTAATAGCTAGGCATGACCCTCTGAGGTATCTATAAACTGCACCTTACCTAGTAGGCAATATAGGTTGATGGATTTTGTTACTACAGGAATTTGACATTACCTATGTGACCAAGAAGATAATCAAGGGTTGAGTAGTTGTAAACTTCATAGCATAACAACTAATTGAGTGCAAGGAAAATGAGTTTGAGTTTCCAGATGACCACTTAGGGGTAATATCTCAAGACGAATGGAAAGTATTCTTTGATGGAGTAGTGAATCACAAAGGAGTAGGTGCTAGTATGCTAGTCAGCAATCTAAAAAATAAACAGATGTTCTTTGCTAGGAAATTGGAATTCTCGACCACCAATAATGTTATAAAATATAAAGCATGCATCCATGGCATTGAAACCTTGTTTCAACTGGGCGCAAAAATAGTCGACGTATATGGGGACTCTATGTTGGTAATATAGCAAGTGAAAGGCAACTAGGAGGTTAAAGATGAGAATCTAACCAAGTATGTCAGAATACTTATAGATCTATCTGATGCATTCAACCAATGCACCTTTTATCACATTCCAAGGGAATAAACCAATTAGCTAATACACTAGCCACCCTAATGTTAGTATCGGACCTCACCAAGAAGGACTTGCCAAGGCCTATGTACTTCACCAAGTTAAGGTTCCCAACATACACTGGCATAGTGAGCACTGTAAAAGAGGAAGACAATAATGGATTGCCTTGGTATCATGACATCTAAACATACTTAGAGACTAGAGAATACCTAAAAAAATGTGACTAAAATGGATAAGAAGGTCCCAAGGAGGTTATCTGCTCAGTATATGATCGTACACAAGAGGCACTTTGATAGTGTACAACTAAGGTGTGTTGATGAGATAGAAGCTCGAAAGATACTAGTATAAGTGCATAAAGGTGTGTGTGGCCCATATATAAATGGGGCTTAGGTACAATTGGCTAACTATGGAAACAAACTACTGTAGCTTCATTCAAAAATGTCACAAGTGCCAAATTTATGCCAATTTGAGCCACTTACCATTTCTCCATAGCCTTTTTCTACATGGGGAATCAACATAATTGGAGAAATAAGGCCATTAAAGAAATAAGGACATCCATAGCAAGAGGTCACAAGTACATAGTAGTAACCATTGACTACTTTTCAAAGTGGGTGGAAGCTAAATCCTTTAATAAATCAGGGGCAAAGCAAATGGCTAAATTTATTAAAAGAAATATCATCTATAGGTATGGATTACCAAAACAAGTGATCTTAGATAATAGGGTACAATTTTAAGGCAAGACTAAATAGCTTTTGCAAAAGTACAGAATCGAGCACCATAAATCTTCCCCTCACAAACCTCAAGCCAATGGTGCAGTAGAAGTAGCTAATAAAAAAGTCAAGAAAATTTGCATAAATTGATGGTTACTTATAGAGATTGAGCATAAATGTTATCATTTGCACTTTAGGGCTATAGGAAAACTATCAAAACCTTTACAAATGCTACACCTTACTCACTAGTGTATGGAATGGAAGTAGTATTGTCGGTTGAGATTGAAGTTCCTTCACTAAGTGTTTTTTTGGAAGCAAAGGTGCTAGAAGCTCAATGGTCAAAAGCTAGGTATGAGCAATTGGTGTTGATTGATGAAAAATGGCTTAAGGCTCTATATCACATGGAGTTGTATCAAAAGAAGGTTGCTAGGGCTAATAATAAAAAGGTCAAACCCAATTCAATCTAAAAAGCTGATCTTGTCCTAAAATAAACTAAACCTTTACTAACTAACCCTAGGGGAAAGTTCAAGCCTAATTAAGAAGTTTTATACATGGTGAAGAAGATACTTAATCATGGAGAAATCAAAATTTCAAACCTAGAAGGCAATGAGTTTTTAGAACCTATGAACATGGACAAGTTAAAGAAATATTTCTACTAAAACCATAATAAAAAAAAGTCCACTAAGTTTAAAATCTTAAAAGGGGTAGCTTAGGAAAAAATTAGGACACCCTGATGAGGTGAAAACCTGAAAATAGGAACTTTATGGAAAAAGTACGGGATTAGAGAGAAAATGTCCAATCAAGAAAACTTGCCAAGGTTAATTGGTAATGGTAGTATTATTAAAGGGCAACTAATATATTTACCAAGATTAAGTAGTTTAGTTTCAAATACAATTAATTGGTATGCAAACTTCTATCTAGTGAGAAATATCGTAAAAATAATTAAACTCTAAAGGTCTAAACATAAGTTTTGTTTTCAAAAGTAGAAGTTGTATCTTTACTATTTCTCTTTAACACTAATGTCTTGTTATCCCTTAATGTACTAGCAATCCAAACATTTTAATTGCCATTTGTACTTGTATTACTAGCTTTATGATCAGGCACATCTTTTAGCATAACATGACGATTCCATATGATGGGAAAGGAGTGCAAGAAATGCCATGTCAAAGATTAATCTTGAATGCTAAAGGTTTAGGAGGAAGTCACTGCATCAAGCCAAATTTCTGTTGACTTTGATGAGGAATATGGAATGTTGTATGCCTCAAACCAAGGATATGTCCACCGAATCTTAGTATTCCCACTGAGCCATGTAGCTCATTACTCTAAAGTGTTGAAATTTTCCTCTAATCATCTTTCACAATGATGGTTTAGGGCATATCTAATTAGAGCTTCTTAGGAGGAACTATAAGTAGCTTTATTTCTCTTATAACTAGATCTAAAAAAATGTCGTTATGTTGGAAAATCCAAAAAAGACCACCAAAGCAAAAGTTAGGCAAACCGGCTAGTGCAAAAACCCTTATAAGTGTGCTAGGAAAAAATTAAGGTGAAGAAATAAACAAAGCTAGATGGAAAACCTAAATGGGCTTTTTAAGCAAACCTATAAAAGTAAAGGACTTTTAGCTATGAAATCAATGTTGCCTCTCTTTAAAGCATCCAACCCCCAAATGGTTTTAGCTAAAATAATGCCAAAAGGATTGTGCCTAGAATAGATGCTAGTTAGAATTTGAAGTGCTTTGAAATCACAAGACTTGTTCTCAAAAGTGATCATTAATAAGTCACCAAGTATACACAATAATACACACTTTGCCATTCTACTGAATCAGGTGGCAGTCGACCGGCAAAGTTAAGAATTGTTTATAAGCAAATAGGACCCACACCTAGGACAATCTTTTAAACTACTAAGGGTGAAATCCCCAAGGCAAGCATAATATCCATAGGATAATAACCTTTGAAAGATGGGAAAGCAAGAAGAACATCTAGAGAAATGTCAAAGTTCATGATGGCACCAAATTCCTCACATATAGGAACAATCTCTTAATGATTAAAGACAAACA
This sequence comes from Hura crepitans, assembly GCA_948208565.1. Taxonomy (NCBI): domain Eukaryota; kingdom Viridiplantae; phylum Streptophyta; class Magnoliopsida; order Malpighiales; family Euphorbiaceae; genus Hura; species Hura crepitans. The sequence continues at coordinate 6,707 of CANXYI011527353.1, forward strand.
CATGAAAGATAAGATCCTAATAGTGCATAATGGCACGTAGAAAATTTAGGTCTATCATCACATTTCTTAAGAATTTAAGGGCAAAAAAAGGTGCAAAAATGGGTGAAGTCCGAGTGGCTTTCAAATATAAGAATCAAGACAACTGTTGACCAAAAGAGAGAGACATGATAAAGATAACATGAATGGCTAGAAGAAGGTGGTATTTATAGACCCTAATTCATGTTATTCCTAACCCTATAGGGAAAAGGAATCCAAAAAATGTGAAGACATCTGCACGGACCTCACAATAGTTAAAACTGACATTATGGTCTGCATAAACCATGAGTTAACTCCGCATAAACATTCATAAGTAGACCATGCATAGAGAACAAGTCCATATGAACCATGGCTGAAGTGTCCATATAGAACAAGTTTTGGAGCAATAAACCTTGTCATAAATGAAGTGGCCAAACCTCTAAAGGACCTAGAGTTTATTAGTGCATCTATCCTTACTGGATGAGGTAAAAGTTATCCACCGATTGATTTTACATGAATTATAGGCATATTGCCATCGGTCCTTGCCAAATGAGTTAAGGGTTATTTGATGACCAATCTTATGTGAATTACAGATATTTTGCCATACTATGTAATGCCATGACTCATCATGGCAATCACCCATCATGGTATTAATTGAAATGACATTACACCATTGATGGTGATCACTTATTGGGGTATTAATTAAAATGACACTAGACCATTGATGGCAATCATCTGTCAGGGTATTAATCAAAATGACACTAGACCATTAATGAGATGCTCATTCAAGGAGACCATAGACATTCTCCTGAATGCAATCGTGTATGCTGAAATAGATTACTTGAGAGGGGTCACTAGAAATATAATACTTGGTTAGCTTGCACCAATTGGTATAGGAAACTATGTCCTATATCTTAATAAAAAAATGTTAAAGAATGCCATTGAGCTTCAACTCCCTAGTTACATGGATGATCAGGAACTCATTGCCATAAAGGATGTCATGCACATGAGATGGAGATAATGTCATTGTATACTTTTAAGAATAGTGTATTTCATTGTAAAACTTTCATGTATACCAATTCTTGTGTATTTATATGTAAAAATGCAAAATATATTCAACACACAAGAATGTATATATTGTATCAAAATGTTATAAATGTTGTATATACAAAATAGGGGCCTATTAATAAAAGAAGAGGTAAAGGCTACCATTTACTTCAATCTTCACTCTCACTCTCTGTGTCTTTGTCATCAGAGGAGAACACCAATTTCCTAGAAATCTTCAGTGCCCTCCACTTCTTTCATGTCTCACAAAGTTTAGCCACCTTTCTTTTTAGCTCATTTTGTAAAAGAATGAGGGGTCAATGCATTCTAATACATCATGCATACCAAGCATAACTAACCAATGTAAGAAAATACTTACAGTAAGAATACAAGTGTCATCCACCATGGTGCACTTGAAAGCCTCTAGCACTCGAGCTATTCTCTTTACAGAAGCCCTTTTAACCTGTCAAAACCAAGATAAAAAGTGTTACACAAAATTAAGCTAATACATTGAGCAGTGAAAGTCATCAAAGCCATACCAATGTAGTGTTTTCTAGCTCAAAAGGCACTAGCCAATTATCTTTAATGTGGAGATGAGTAGAAGTTAACTCTCTATCCATGCCATACTACATATAGCTCAGCTTAGGCACATCAATCATAGTGCCTACAACCTTACTAAGTAGCGAGGACTGACCAGCAGCTTGACTCGAAGCACCACTCTTAAGAGTACGTGCTAGAAAAGGAGAAAATTGAGAACCCTGAGAATTAAGAGCTATCCTTACCCTCTTCCTAGCTAAAAAAGGCTAAACCTTAGAAGAAGTAGCAGTAGGTTACAATACAAAACATAATTAGACACCAAATTAAGAAATCATAAGCAAAAGGTTAAACAAGAATACTTAAGGAATAAATCCTAAAGTATATGGCACACGAGGCAATAAGTGTGCAGATGCCCAAAAGGAATAGTCCTTTTCATTACTCTCCACCAATATGTCACCAGGCACACCCTTAGTCATGCCCTGCACAAGCTCCAGGTCATTGATATACCTCTTAAATAGAATGGAGTCAGGAGGACCTTAAAGAATATGGCACGCATCAAAACCCATGTGCCAGTTCAACACCCTCTCTCTAACGAACTAGGAATATGCCTTAAGGGTACTCAGCAATATCCTATGAGAGGATAGATCTTGGATAGAATGGAGAAAATCTAGCATCTCTTCCATGGGACAAACCCACTAGGCCAAGACAATCTAAAAAGTAAATCAGGTAAGCATAAATTTCATAATGAATAAGCTAAACTAATCGATGTATTTACATTTTTATAAAATCACTTACATCACTTCAAGCCCTAGAATTGAGATACTAGTGATGGTGCATCAAGGATAAGGCATTCCAAGGACCTAAAAATGGGTGAACCCACCTATCCATCATTGGATATCAATAAAGGGTATCCAACTCATATGGACATGGTAGCAAATAGAGCTTATACACCCAAAACTATGAAAAAAAATCATGTCAGATTTAAAAAAAATGGGAATAAAAAAATAAAGGTTAAAATTCATCAAAAGCACTCATCAGAACACTTGAGATAAAGCCTTGGACAAACCGATGGCTTTTTTCATGTGAATCACCATGTCCAGGCTCCTATACATCTAGCCTAATAAAGAATAGCACTAGTTCTAGGAACTAATGCTCTCAATCTACTCTAACACAGGGAGGAAGCTCTAACTAACATTGCCATTAGCATTGGCAAATGTGTGGTCCCTAAGAAGTACAAAACAATGTAATGAGCATATTGGTCCACCTCAGGCTGAGTGGAAGAAGCAATATCAGCCCAGTGCTTATACAAGTAAGTGTATTGGATGCTACTTGAGTGATCCTGAGGCACAAACCCTAGTAAACTCCTCACTTCTTACAGATAAAAAGAAGAGAAGCGGTAACTAGCATTAAATACAATCGCTTGCCTAGTGCATGGCACTCCAGTGATGAATGCCCAGTTAAATGGGGTAATAGTCAACTCTTTAAATGACATGTGAAAGGTATGGGTGGTGTCCATCCACCAGTAAGGCTCTGAGTACCTATAGGTCCCTATGAAAATCCCCTTTAACAAAATTATCAATGAACATTTGGAATTTGGTTAATCTAACCCAATCCTTCACTAGAATAGGCATCATTGAATACCATTGCTAGGGATCAAACAAAGTGCCCCCACATTTTAAAGCACATTTGTAAGGAAAGGTAACAAAGGTAAGTACTTAAAAAAATACTAAACATTGACAGTAAGGCACAACACATATTCATATGAACTTAAGTTGTAAGAAGAATATGTTAACATAGACCAATAATAAGTGAGCCTCAAACCATGTCTGCATAGACTTATAGTGTGCAAGATGTGGAACCGAGTTTGCATGGATCAAAGATAGCCCAGTCCATATAGACTATCACTAGTCAGAAAATCCCAGCAACACAGGATAGGTAAAATACATGTAAGGTTCAAAAATCTTAACAACAGGTCTACATAGACCCTATAAACATGTAAGTAAGAGTCTGTATGGACTACAGGTAGCACTTAAAATTATTCACATAGACCATCTATTGTATCACATGTAGAAAGGCTTAAAAGGCTATTCTAATAGTTTCAAGAGTTCAGACTAAGGGAGAGGTCTACACGGACTAAGGGATAGGTCTACACAGACCAAGCAAGCACTAGCCAATTTAGGTTTGCATAGACCTATTGAACTAGACACCAACACAATAGCAAGAAAATAACAACAAAATGGCACCAAAGCCATAAAAACACATGAGAAAGGGAAGAGACAAACTTAGGGATACACTATAAAATAAGCATGGTGAGCCAAGTCAGCTAAGATTGATGTCAGGGTACTAAAAGGGATTCTGTTCATTAACAAAGCATTTTATGAAAGGTTGACCAATAAAGAGGACATGTAATCCTCTAAAATAGGCAAAGAGATATCCTCCACTAGAGGAGGTTGCAGTCAATAGTAGCAATAGTACTACCAAAGCCAAAAAGAAAGTGTAAAAAATGAAGAAGAAGAGGAAAGGATCAATAGTTTTATTCTTATCATGACTAGTCTACATAGACCTAAAACCTTATGTCTGCACAAACTTATTTTTTTGCCCATTTTATACTGGCCTATTATCCATGCAAATCACCTATATGGACCTTTAATTTTTTCTGCATAGACTTGTTTAACAACCTATCCTTCCACCCATCTTTAGTCTGTATAGATCATCATCATGAACCCACACGTCGTTCATATAGACCAAACCTAGTCTATGCATTCTTAAGTCTGCACGGCCTTTTTTGTTCAAGGTGTATGAAAACATGACTCCAAAAGATCACAAAAACCATCAGACCAATGTCATAAAGTGAATGAAACATAAATTGGATGAAAAATTTCACCTAAACATGAGAATATAAGGAAAGTTAGTTTATTGAAAAACTGTATAAGTCATTTTTGGTCAATGATTCTAAATATGTTTTTTCAATCAAACAAACTAATTTTGGACCAATACTCACCTTCATCAATAGCTAATAGGCCATTAAATTTGTTTTATTCAATTTTTCAACTAACAAAATGAATTTAACCAATCGTTAAACTAGGTTTTCCATTTTTGCTTAGGCTCAAATGAGTTAAAATAATTTATTCTTAAATTTCAGCTAAATTTCACATGTTTTAACTATTATGAACATTCTCTTTCACTTAGAAAATGTTTTTCATAATTTAAAAATGTGTTATCTTAGCTAAGAACAAGATAGGTCCAAAGCGGTTAATTTGCTTAGTTTGTTTTCAAACTAACAGATTTAGCCTTTATTTTCAAATCTTCCTAGCTACATTCAATTATTTTCAATATAACATTTCTAATCAACTTAAATGAGATGTTATTTTTTCATTAAAAGTTACAAAATCATGACTCAATAGAGTGTAATCAACTTCCAAATTCATCTTAGCTAATATATAAAAGGTGTAACATACTAATAAAGCTAAAGATTAGTAGAACTATCTTAAAAGAATGGGGTTTGCCTACTTTAAAGCATCAACTCTAATCCTTTTTAAAAGGGAAGAACATCCCATAGCTTTTTCCTTCTATTGAAGGTTTTTAAAATCCTCTTCTTTAGTATCCTTCGGTTTATGGATAACTTTGAACTGATCCTTGAAGTTTTAACTTTTCCTGGCTCTGTTTGAATAAAGAACAACATTGAAAAGTGGAGTTTACTGCTTTAAGTACCAATTTCTATCCTTTGGGGAGAAAATACTTTAAGAAACCCTTTGCTCATACAACTATAGATTTTATATCATTTGGATTCAACTCTTATTTCTTCCAACATTTTTAATATTTTATTTTCACTTTCTTTTAAATTGAGCTACATGCCAATTTGTAATATTGCTTTCTTTTAAATTCAACTTCATGTTAATTCAACATTTTCAATCTTTTTAATACGGATTCAACTCACATGTCAATCCATCATCACACTTTTTTTTGAATTTAGCTACATGCAAATTCGTAATGTTATCTCTTCTTCAAATTTAACTCACACGTTAATATCATCACATTTTCTTTCAAATTTACCTTTATGGATTCAACTACAAATCAATTCATACATTTTCTCTCTTCAAATTCAACAACACGCCAATTCAATAAACACTTGAGTCATTCTAAAACATAAATAGCATGGAACTTCATACACTATTGATGAAAGTCAAGTACGCATCACAAACTTACCATTATGAATAAATACTATTCTTAATTCTTTTATAGGATTCAACTCAATGCCCAATCTAACTTCTTGTGTTTAGCTTAACAAGCCAATCTAACTTTTTAGGTTTAGCCTAATAAACAAATGCAACTTCTCGTGTTCAGCCTAATAAGCAAATCCAACTTCTCGAGTTCAGCCTAATAAACAAATCTAACTCTCTCAGGTTTAGCCTAATAAGGAAATCCACTTAGTCAAAATTCATCATTCAAACAACCTGAGGCAAGCATTCATATTCGATATGGCCTCACACCAGGTAAGTATTCCTTTCTTACTTTGTTGTGCACTATTTTAATTTATGCATTTTCACAACACACACCAAAGTGGGGGCAACGGTAGATGCCTTACCCTTTTGAGCCTATGATGATAACTAGAGACAAGCTCAAAGCAACTTGGAAACCTAGTCCACATAAACTAACATGGCATTGGTTTACTTGAACATAATGCCACAAGGTCTGTACCAACCCACCAAGAATGCACCTAGCTTAAAACCCATGCTCCACCTAGACAAAACTAAGCCCACACTCGTATGGACTAAAAAAAACCTAGCCCAAAGCCTATGGACTAGTAGGAAAACCTATAACTTAGGTCTTCATGGACTAAGTAACCTATGTTTTCATAGACTTACTGATGGAAAGCTTCCAGAAGTAGGAGCTTCCTATTTAGACTCAATCTCCTAATCTTAGAAGGATTCTACCTCTTCTGGATGGGAGAGCCATCCCCTAAATCTTTAAATACCACTCTTAAGTATGAGAAATCAGAGGCAATTTGAAAGTTAGCCAATAATTTCTAGAGTCTAGGAGAGGACTCCAATGCAGGATTTGCACTACTAGATTTTTAGCCCATAGTAAAAATATAATTCTTTCTAAAACCCTATATCTTGTGTTGTTGCTTAAGAGCTCATTCATAAGGTAAGATCTTAAGCCTTCTATTATACATATAACATGTATTCATATTATTTATATTGACCTATGATCTCTCATGATTGGTCACATGTAAGGTGATTCCATGTAATCCCTAAATTGATCATAGGGGTAGGCTATCATTTTGACCTATTTTATTATGTATGATTAATTTTTTGTATACTGTGATTGTTTTGTGATTATAATTTTACATGCATGGACCTATCTTGAGACATGTTTATGTTCACACAAACTAAATATATTAATTGATGTGCAACCTAACATCTATGTGGACTCTCATCCAACACTATTTTAATTATCATTTATGTATTGTATATCATATTTACTTTATTGACGTGCTTGTATATTATTATATCACATGATATTTATGTTGAATAAGTTATGGTGAGCCTATCTTTTCTTTGGGTCTTTATGGACCATTATTTAGTATTATAGACCCTTTCTTTGAGTTGTGAACAAGTGACCATTTTAGCTGAATAAGAGGTTCAGATGAGCTTAGCCATTCTTACATGTTGTAATCCACATAGACATATACTGGAGCATTATTGAGTCTGCACGGACCTGATGATGTAAGATGAGATTAGTTACATATCTTGTGTTATCTCATTTGGTTTTGTACCCTTTTATTTCTCTTGATTATTTTAGGTTGTAATAGGTAGTTTAGTAACTTGTTTTACATGCTAAAAGCCTAAACTCACATAAAATGGTTTTCTATCTAATTAATTGGTGTTTTCATAATAAAATGGTTTTAAGTTTTCCTTAATAAAAGTCATATGAAAAATGTATTTTAACAAAGGCCAAATTCTTAGAGATAGAAGCTAGGTAATTACAACTAATTCCTATGGAATTATAGGTAGTTGTCAGGTCAAACAATCACTAATAAATGACCCAATTTCTAGATGTCAATACATAATTATTCTTGTTGTATATTTTGAATACTGCAATTTATTTCTCTAAATTAAAAGGTGACATAAATGTTTTAAATAAATGTTTACTCACATGATATGGGATTGATAAACGTTAAAATATAAATGAAGGATATTATTGGGGCATAAATAAGATCTGATTCTGAACCCTTTCTAGGCAAAAGATAAGTGGTCCTGGTTTAAAGCTAGGTGGTGACTCTAAACACTAACCCCTCTCATCTTTTATAAAAAATAATAAATCTACACATGTGAGCTAAAATAAAAGTCAAGCCATGATAGTGTTAAGTTAAACATAGTAATGATGTTTGTAACCATTAGATATATGGAATTATTATGCTTATGTATAGGTGATTGAAACTAAATCATGCAAATTGAGATGCTGGTTCTATATTGTAAATTATATATGTATAGATCTTTAATATTTGATAATAACTTGTTATTCTATGACTTTTTACACATGTTGCATATTGATTTTTAAACATAATGGATTAGAATATTATGAATGTTTATGATTTGAAACATTTAATATAAATTGACAAGTCAAGAAAGGAATGTGCCATATTATACTGGATATACCACTAAGCTACAAAGTTAGCACATCATTTGTTTGTGATGCACAAATATTTGGATAGTTTAGAAGGAAAGACCTTTAGGCTACAGATGACATGGGTTTATATAAAGATAATGTTGGATATACAGTTTTGTATTCTATATGCAAAAAGAAAAAGAAAAGATTGTATGAGCAGTAATATGTATATTGATGATGGATTATTGGCTCGTAATGTATTAAGAGTTTATGTGAACTTTTAATATGTACATATATGCAACTATATTATTATTGGGTTTTTAATATATGTTGATTGGTGAGCTATTTTGTATATATGGCTAGGTATGCATATGAGATGGATAATGATCCTTATGTATATTTGTAATTTGAGATGATGGTAGGTTTAGATGGTCAGATGGACTAAGTGATGATGGGATATGTTTTGATATATTAGAAGTTTTATTTTAAGCAGGTTACTATTTGGGATAGTGTCTTATTACAATCATTATGCTATTAGAATTTTAACATGAGGACCCTATTAGTAAACCCTAGATGAGGTTTTCATTAAGAGTGTTTTTATAAGTTATATGATAAGAAAGTATATGGTAAGAAAAATGGTAAAAGAATTTAAGTAAATTGGACAAGTAATAAGATGGATAATGGTTATGTGTCACTCCTTATTCGGGTCCAGCAACAGGGTCAAGTAAGGGGTGCCACATTTCAAATTTTTAATTTACCTACTATAGCATTGATAAATCCATGGTCTACACACTCTTATATCTATATTGCATGAGCTTTAGATTGGGGGTTAGTGTTAGAAGATGTTGATATAGATATTATGGTTAGCAACCCAATAGGATAACATGTAATTATGAACAAAGTGTATGGAGACTGTCCTTTGTCAGTTTAAAGACATGCTTTCTCCACTAATCTCATTAAATTACCTTTCAATGAGTTCAATATGATCTTGGTCATAGATTGGTTGTCTAAGTATCATATAGTGGTGGATTACAGAAAGAAGAGGATTATGCTATAAGCCACTGATGGGATAAAAGTGACAACTATGGGTAAGAGATTGGACTATATTTCTAATATTATTTCGATTATTGTGGTTAGGAGATTGTTAAGGAAAGGTTATTGAATATATTTAGCTTATGTGATTAACACCAAAATGGTGGAATGAGAAGCAAGAAAGATACCAGTTGTATTAGAGTTCTAGGAAGTTTTTCAAGATAAGGTACGTGGTTTACCTCTAGAAATAGAGCTGGAGTTTGGTATTAATATTTTTCTAGGAACAACACTAATTTCCATAGGTCCGTATAGGATGGCTCCTGTGGAGTTGAAAGAGTTAAAGTTGTAGTTACAAGAGCTACTAGATAAGGGTTTTATCAGATTAAATGTTTCACCCTAGGGAGAATCGATTTGGTTTGTCACAAAAAAGGATAGTTCCTTGAGGTTATATGTTAACTACAGATAGTTGAACAAAGTTACCATCAAGAATAAATATCCTTTACCATGGATCGATGATTTGTTTAACTATCTTAAAGGGGTAGGTGTCTTCTCTAATATTGATCTTAGGTCTAAGTATTATCAGCTAAGGGTAAAAGAGGCAGATGTGCACAAAATAAATTTTAAGATGAGATATAGCCACTATGAGTTCTTGGTGATGCTATGTGGGATAATCAATGCACCAATAGCATTCATGGTTCTCATGAATTGAATCTATAGGCCATTCTTAGATTAGTTTGTGGTGGTATTCATCGATGATATTCTTGTGTATTCAAAGAACTAGGATGATCATGCAAAGTATGTGAGGAATGTTCTATAGATGTTGAGGGATGAGAAACTCTAAGCAAGCTTAGTAAGTGTGAGTTTTGGCTAGAGGAAGTGTCATTTTTTTAGGCATATAGCTTTAGCAGAGGGTATTAGAGTTGATCCCAATGAAGTTGAGGTTGTGATGGGATAGAAACCACCTAGGAATACTATAGAGATTAAAAGTTGTTTTGAGTTTGATAGGCTATTAAAGTAGGTTTGTCAAGGGGTTTTCTCTGATTGTAGCCCCTATACCATGTCTTTTGAGGAGGAAGGCCAAGTTTGTATGGGATAGCAAGTGCCAAGAGAGCTTTGATAAGCTCAAAAGCATGTTGATAGAGGCTTAGATCTTAGTTTAGCCTATTTCAGGGAAAGAGTTCACCATCTACAGTAATGCTTCCTTAAATGGGTTAGGATGTGTACTCATGCTGGAAGGCAAGGTAGTTGCCTATGCTTTAAGATAGTTAAAACCTCATGAGAAAAAGTATCCCACTCATGATTTGGAATTAGCAACGATTGTGTTTGCTCTAAAGATCTAGAGCCACTACCTATATAGAGAAAAATGTTATGTCTATCTGGAGATGGATAGAGTTAATAAAGGACTATGATTGCCTTATTTACTATCATTTAGGGAAGGCCAATATAATGGTAGATGCATTGAGCAGGAAGTATATATCAACCTTGAAAGTGATGAATGTCAATTTAAGGTTGCTTGATGATAGGGGTTTGTTAGCTAAGCTTCAAGTTAAGCTAAGTTTATTGAAGCAAGCCAAGGATGATTAGAAGGATGATAATAGATTTTAAAATGTTATAAGCATGATTCAAGAGGGGAAGCCTACTGAGTATCAGATTAAGGATGATGGTTATCTATATTATCATGGCCATCTATATGTGCCTAACAATGAGGATATGAGATAGTAGATCTTGTAAGAAGCCCATAATGCTCTATATGCCATATGTCTTGGTAGTACCAAGATGTACCAAGACTTGCAAATAGTTTATTGGTGGCTAAGAATGTAGAGAGATGTAGCTGATTTTGGGCCTAACTGCCATCCTTGTTAACAAGTTAATGATGAACGTCAAGTTCCATTTAGATTTTGTAGTTAGGCTGTGTAACGACCGCCGGTTGACGTCTTATGAACAGTGCATTCGGAACCCAATTGATGTTCCCTGAAGGAATTGGAATTTTCTGAGGTCATCTGGTATTTTTTCGAAATATTTTATTCACCTCGTG
>CANXYI011527423.1:0-14859 GCA_948208565.1 Hura crepitans
AACAAATATAAAAAGTTACAAAACAATAAAAAAACATACAATCATTTTAAATATAATATTTTTAAAATGATATAGTACCATACGATAAAAGAAAATATTCAAATATTATACGGTCAAAATAAACATAAAAAATAATAAAGTAATAAAAAATTATATAAACTTTTTAAATATAATATTTTTAAAATGATACAGTATAATATGATATAAAAAATAATATAATATTACATGATCAAAATAAATATAAAAATTATAAAATAATAAAAAAAATTATACAATCTTTTTAAATATAATATTTTTAAAATAATACAATAAAATATAATATTGGAATATACTGTACATCACAAAGACATCGGAAAACAATCGTCCAAACATGCGATTAGGGTGCAACGTGGGATCAAGTAACGTTGCTTCCTTAATCTATAATTCCCATCGCCAACTCAAAGTCTTCTCTTTCTTCATCTGCTTGTTCTGCAAAATCAAAATGAAAGCTTTGAGATCTTTTCCAATTCTTAGAAACCTTACTTCGAAACCCCGCAATTCAATCCCTCTCATTTCTTCTCAGCTCAAACCCATCACGACGACAGTGAGAACGACTCAGTCTTCGACAGCAGCCTCTATACCATCCCCAATATTGACTCTAATCCAACCTTTCAGGAGCCCACTTGGGATGAGAAATATAGACAGAGCGGATAGATTAGTTTTTGGCCGTGACACCCAACAGTCAAACCTTAAAATATTGAAGCAACAGAAGTAGGAAGAGTAAGAGGAGAAAATGAGAGTGCTTGCTAAAGCATTGATGCAGGCTGCTTCAAAGGGGCCTGATGATCAGGAAGAAGAACAGTGAACAAGGGAGGAGGACCAAAGATCGCTCTCTGTTGGAATCATCGGTCCCCCAATGCTGGCAAGGCAGCGTTGACTAATTACATGGTTTGTTTCTTTGAATTCTTTAGAATATGCTCTTTTTTTTTTTGTTTCTTCCCTTTAATAAAGTGTTATGTTCTAGTCTTTGGTGTAATTGTTTTCAATATCAAATTTTGGAGTTCTTGGTGTTGAAATAGCTAGATTGATTTAATAATGAAATTTGATATTTACTGAATGCTGGTGCTGATATATTTTTGGCCTCCAGTATTCTTGTGAGTTGCAATTCATCTCATGACTAATAGTGCTTAATTGTGTTTTTCTAATTGTAACTGGATTTATCAGGTTGGGACGAAGGCTTCTGCTGTGTCATGGAAGCCTAATAATGCAACTACTCATGAACTATTAGGAGTATTGAGCAAAGGGGACACCCAAATTGTACGTCTTTTTTTTTTTTAATTTATTCATTTTTCTTCTGTGTGCATTTGGAAAAATTAACGCCATCTATAACTGTATATAGTTGAAAGATCAAAAGATTATGATCTGAAGCATCGTTATGCCCTGATCATAGCTTGGGACGAAAAAGTTCAATTATTTGGATATTAAACATCCTTATATCTCTATTATTATGTATCTGGTGCACAAGTACTTGCTTCAAGTTTTAATCTTTCTGATCCTTATTGTTCTCAGTTTGACTGGCTGGTTGTCAAACTTAATTATTGCATTTGCTTATTATATTGGTCATTTAGATTTTTGTTACAAATCTGAATGTTCAGTTGGTCTTAGTTCTCATCCTTCAATGAAAAAAGTTGTAGAGAGACTTTTTTCAGGGAAAATGATTCAGCAAGAAGCTTTCCAAAAATGTTGTTTATAATGTGTTCGTACTTGGTTGCTTTCATTTCTTTTATTAGCATTAGGCTCTTGTTTCCTTTATATAATAATTCCTTTAAATTCGTATTTTCCTCTTCCATGTATGTACATAGGTATCATTAAATCTATATTCTTTATAATGTATTCCTACTTGGGTGGCTTTCATTTCTTTTATTAGTATTGGGCTCTTGTTTCCTTTATATAATAATCTTGTTGCATAGATACAAAATACGGTAATTTCTAAAAAAATAGAGTACGGGTATGTTATATATTATTAATAAAAATTATATATAATTAATAATCATAATATGAAATTGTAAAATTTATGACATGAATACTAAAATTATAGAAATTAACACGCTCCAAATAATGAAAGAAGGTATATATATACGAATAAGTTTTATTATTAGATATTTAATTAACGTATTATCAACTTATATAACAAAATATAACTTCAATATTTGATTGTTAGTGAAAGTTATCTATAATTTTACATGAACCCATAAACCATAATATGTTAAACTGTCATTATTTATGTATATTAGGAAACACGGATATGCCTATTTGAGTGGTTTATGTGAACTCGGTACATACCCAAATTTGAGAAATAAAAAAATAAAAAAAATACATACCAGGCGCGTACCTTCAAGTACCGTACTCATTATGGATACAACACCCATTTAGAAGTACTCATGCAAAATAGATAATAATCCCTTTAAATTCTTATTTTCTTCTTCCATGCATATATGTAGGTATTGTTAAATCATTTGTGAATAGGGGTGAGCTTTATTGAGCTTAAATTCAATTGTTGAATGAAATAAGTTTCAGTTAATCCTATTTGATTTTTTCTTAAGACCAGTTTGCTCAGTTTGTGCACTGAAATAATTGTCTAATTCGGTTTATTTGATTGTTTAGTTATAAAACCAAAATAGCTATAGAATTATGCATAATTAAAATTTCATTCAAAAAATTTATTTCTTTTGAGGCGAGAAACTGAATCAATTGACTAAACCGAAATACATAGTTAATTCAATTAGGTCTCAAACTTGATTTAGGCTTTCAAATTTTGAACTGTATTAACTAAACTGATCAAATGCTCACCCATACTTGTAAAGAAGTCCCACTTTGTCTTTAGTGTTGTATCTCTTTTGTTAAGAATATATATTCATGGAGTTTTATATAATAGAATGACTATCAATTTTCATACATTTTAGACTTTAAAATCAATTTTTCACACATTTTAGACTTTACAATCAATTCTCTTCACACCTTTAGCGTATAAATATTTTGCATCTCACCATGGCTTGGGCAAGGACCATGCTTGCTGTCTCTGCCTCATAGGGTAGATCCTTGCAGGACTGGGAATTTCCACTCCTTTTTGGCATATTCGAGAGGTGAATGAGGTCTGATTTGTAGTAACAAGTTGCATGTTTATGAGTATTCTCTTAGGTTGTGGCTCTCATGTTTTCATTCTCTTCGACTTTTTGACTAGTTATAGGTTATCTTTTACTCTTGTTATATGGCCATAGATCATGTGTATCTAAACTATCAATGCATCTCAATCATTCATCTGTTTGATGAAGAGTTTCATATCATTGTCTGATTATTTGATCTCCTATTGTTAGGTAATTCCTACACTTTGAGAAAAAAGTAAGGGAACATACCTTTTTGCCTTATCATTTGATTGGTTTAGTTTTAAACTTATAGCGGATGAAGAAGTGATAGAAGCATCCCACTTGTGTGATTAGATGTGCATCTTTAGCTTTCATTTCGTGTTATGTATTAATTGCTCATAAATTAGTCCTCACACACAGACATATATGCATTCTCATATACTCACGGCTGATTCTAGAGTGGTAAGATTGATTAGACGAGTAGGAGCACAAACAAATCTAAAATAGAAGAGAATATTATATATGAATAAGGTTGACCTTGTTGAGAAAAAGAAAAAGTTACTCAAGGTTGCTGAGCAATTCAAAGATCTTCCAGGATATGATAGAGGGCATTTGTTAGCAATCGAAAATCAATTGTTGCTCATTTTGGTAATTGACCATGGATGACTAAAATAGCATTTAATCTGTCATATGGGTGTTTCATGATCTCAGCGCCGAAGGATGCTGGCATAAAAAATTTAACACGATATTTGATGGAGTAGGCATTGTTTTTAGTAAGTTTGTTTAAAGCATTGAGGTTTTCTCAATACTGAGTTGATATGACTGAATAGCAATTCAGGGCATATTGTCTATTTTAGTCCCTGAACTGATATGAATTCTTTACGGTTACTTCTCATGCAGGTTATTTTAAATTTTTTATTGTTGTTTCATAAATTTGATACTTTTTCATCTTCCCAAACCCTTATGTTGATGTTATTTTAATTTTTTCCTCACAGCTGGCTGCAGGGCTACTAGTGCCTCTGAATGTGAAGGAAGTTAATGTTGTTTAGACATAATTTAATAATCTATATCAGGCATACTAGTTTTCATTAGTTCATATTGGTACTCGTAGTGGAGAAATTACCTGAATGTAGTTTTGTTTGCTTTTCGCACTGGTTTGCACAAGTGGTCTAGCTGTCAATTTTTTTTTAATAAAGCGCTTTTTATCCTTTAAATAGGAGTGCTAGATTCTACATCATAACTCATTTATACTTCTAGTCAGCTTTTGTTGGATATGTCCTCCTTATTTCAAGTAAGAAGGGGCTGAACAAAAATATTTCTTTGCATGAATATGCACTTCATATATTATGAGACAATGGCAGTTTTATAAGCTGTTTCAAAACCGTCTTGTTTCTGTATTTCTCTTAAGTAAGAGTTGCTGTTGACTCTGATAAAGTTCCTTTTTGTGCTCAGGCAGTTCAAAGACCTTGGGTTGAGGATCCAAAATCTATGAATGAAGTTATGAAGAACATTTCACTAGAGGTTGTCCGAAAAAAGATACTGGATCATGTCTGTCAGGTAAAAATAGGATTCTCTTTTTTCTTTTTTTGTGTTCTGTGTATTGTGTTTTTGGCATTGAATAGTTGTAACAATCTAATGATAGAGAAAGTGGGGTTTGGGAGAAGGATTATGTATGCAGATTTTTTGTACGAGGACTTGAAAATGTTCACGTTTCAGGAAATCCCATGTGGCATTGAACATAGGTTGATAGACTGGAAGGAGCTATGAGATGGTTATCTCAGGATTGAACACCACTTCACTCACATACCAAGCCAGAGGAAGATTCTTGTGGGGAAAAGAGGCTCAAAAATAGGGTACCTTACTTCTTCCCAAGCATTACTCCTATTCTGTGGTTCCAACCTTCTCAGCAATTCTGAAAAATATGGTGGCCATGATTATTTGTTAACTTCATGTACATATTTGGTGAGGGAACTTTATTTGCACCATTCATGTATATTGGTCCTCTTGAGTTCAAATATACCTTCTAAAACCTACTCCATTAACCTCGAGTATGAATGAAATATAAACTGACTCATTGAGGTTATGAATCGATTTTTTTACATTTTGAATTCTAAGAATTGAACCAAGATACAAAGAAAACCACGATTAACCTTGAAAGATAAATGAGCAAAAGGATCTTCCCAAGTCCTTTATGAGGTGCCTTAATAATTCATGTGCGTGAAGAAGTCAATGTTTATGTGCTATATGCTTAGCCCCTATAACGAATATTGCAAATGAGAAGAGGTATTTTTAAGAGATTAGAAGCCCTCCACATTGGGACAAATTTCTTTTGCACCCCAGGCCACAATTATATTCTTCCAGACTTCTAATCTTGGAAGTTCCTTAGAAAAAAGAATGCCAACATGGAAAAGGATGCTCGCTTTATGCCTCGCAATCTTAGTATCACATTTTATTGGGTTTGGTTCTACAGTATGCTTATGAAGAGAAAAAGGAGGCTGTTAATGGCTGGTTGCAAGTACAAAGCTCACCTCTCCCCTACATGTTAGCTTTTGGAAGTAAAGCCCAAACTATTTCTTTAATTTGGTATTAGGGCTATCAGCCTTGATGTTGGGTCATTGATAAATGTCCAATCTTGCATATTCCACACTTCAAGGTGTTCGCATGTGTTCATCCCCATGCATGATGGAGTGTGTTATCTCATTTTGGCTGGTTGCAAGTATAAATTGTTCATGATAACGGTTTGGACAGTCCTTCCCATGAGCTGCTGGGGTTAATTAGGTTCGAGTCTATTTCTTCATCTAAGGGGTTAGGTTGGTAAAGATGAAATACTCCCTTCATCCTAAAAATATGGTCTTGCTTTTCTTTTTCATTTGTCCCAAAATATAGCTCACTTTCCTTTCTTAAAATTGTAGTTTAACTTGTTAAACGTTTAATATATTACTATTTAATGTGCTTAGTAATCAACAAATATCAATTATTGTCTCATAGGCAGAGATATATTAGTAAAAATACGTTAATCAAACTATATTAACTAAATTTTCTTAATATATGTGAAAAGAGAAGTGAGATTATGCTTTTAAGATGGAAGGAGTATTTGGTTAAGAAATGTATGATTCTGTGAGCATGTTTTCAGGAACATGAGCAACAATGAGAAATCATGTGTAATTACGTTGATCTTTGTTTCCATAGCAACTATTTCCCCTGTAAGCTGATCTCACTATCTGGGCATCCTTTTGCAGATGCAGTTGTTGTTACTGCTTCTATGTCTGGTTACTGTGTAATGGTAATGCATGTGATGTTTATACCAGGTTTTGGATGATTATGTGTTGGTTTCTTCCACTTGCAGAAGGATAGGCATTGAAGCTAATGAAGAGCCGGGGTCCATATTCAAGAGGGAAGTGAAGCTGATCCTCCAGGTTAGACTCAAATGATCGATTCAGTGAGTGGAAAAACAATGCCTGGACCAAGAATTGGATAAGTGGAGACAAGTTATGGGATGACTCGATCTGGAATCATGAAATTGGGCAGTACTTGTGCTGGCCGCTTGTAGCAAAAATGAAGAGTTGCATCTTTTCCCTACTGTAGCACCTCAAAATGCACATATGTAAGAAACTAAAAGGATTTTTTTTTTTTTGGTAATCTTTAGAATACTAGTAAAAAAAAAATAGTTATTTGAAATGGTAATATTACAGGATCGAAAGATATATTACTAAATAATTTTGTAATTTTTGAAATACTAATTGGGGTTGAAAAAAATTGCATTTTTTTGCTAAATAGATTTTTTTAAAAATTTTTCACTAAATAGAATGTTTACCGTATTAAATTTATTGAACAAAATATTTAAATTTAAAATGTTGAGATTCATATTATAATTTTTTTTATATACATGAATAAATAAGGCAAAAAGATAAATGGCATTGAATGTTGGGATTTATTTGTAAAAAATTATTCTTTTACGTGGATAATTAAATAAAAATATCAAACAAAATATATTAAATTTAATCATGCAAGTACATTTTTTTATTAGTGTGTGTATGTGGACGTTGAGACGCCAGCGACCATACGTTCGTGCATATTCCCTAAACAATGCATGATAAAGAATGAAATAAACTCATTAATACAACCCTTCTTTGGGTAAAAAAATTATTGGCAAAAGGGTTATATTTTTTTTTCAAAGGAATTGATTTAAATGTGGTGTTGAAATGCTTCTATTATTAAGAGAAATATGATTTAATAACACGACTTTTTCAAATATATTTCATGAAGTGTTTTTATAAGAACCTCCTATATTTCTTCTCGATTAGCATCTTTTTTGAATTTAGATTGTTGATGACAAAAATATTATTATTAAGAATATAAAGAAATTTTTTTTAAAAAAATGTGAAGATTAAATTAGTTTTTTTTTATTTTTTTAGTAGTTAGAGAGAGTCTTTTTATAATGATTAGTGATAATAACCAAATTGTCCCTTTCTTAAAATTAGTTACATTTTTTGTTCCGAAGATTTTGGAGGCAGAGTGAATGACCTCAAAATAACAATTTGAAGGGAAAAACTGTTTCATTCAATGAAATCAAAGACAAAAGAAGATATGAATGGATGTGTTGTTGTGATTTATTTGCTTTTCTGATAAATAATTATACAAAAAAAATGGGAAGCTTCACCAGTTTCAGAAAGGCATATGGGGCACTTAAAGATACTACCACTGTTGGCCTTGCCAAGGTTAATAGCGAATTTAAGGTAATTCCTTTTTTTTTTTTTAATTTTTTTATAAAAGAAAATTAATTTTCTGAATTGTTGAATCCCATTTTGATGTATTAGATATGTTTTTTTTTTATTTAATTTTGAAGGAATTGGATATTGCCATCGTAAAAGCCACCAATCACGTTGAACGTCCTCCCAAGGAACGTCATGTTAGAAGTAAGCCAGAGAAAAAAATAAAAATTATATTCAATAGTTTTTTATTTTTTTTTAATATTCTTTTGAATGTTTTGTTTGAATATATTTAATGGAATTTTAGTATTTGTTTTTCTAGAAAAGAAAAGAAAATTGATTTATATTGATAATAATAAAATATGCAGAAATATTTTCAGCAACATCAGTAATACGTCCAAGAGCAGATGTTGCCTATTGCATTCACGCCCTTGGCAAGAGATTATCTAAGACCAAGAATTGGATTGTAATTTCTTCTTTCTTTTTCTTTTTTTTTTTTTAATATATAGTAATAATAATATTAATTAATTATTAGGAATATTTGAAATCATATTAAATCGACAAAGATATAATTAATTGTGGTGAATAAATAGGTTGCAATAAAGACATTGATAGTAATTCATCGAACTTTAAGAGAAGGAGATCCCACATTCCGAGAGGAGCTTTTGAATTATATTCGTAGAGGAAATATTCTTCAAATTTCCAATTTCAAAGACGATTCCAGCCCAATGGGTATGTATTTATTTTTCAAAAAAAACCTATATGAATTTATTTTATAAAAAAAATTATGAATTTTGATGAATGGGTGCAGCATGGGATTGCTCTGCATGGGTTCGGACGTACGCACTGTTTCTAGAGGAAAGGCTCGAGTGCTTTAAGGTTTTAAAATACGACATTGAGGCTGAACGTTTGACCAAATCATCACCTCATGCAAACAAGGTTTTTTCTTTTTTCGTACTAAAATAAATTAATAATATAAAACCATGTAATTGTATATGTTTTAACATCTGGTAATGATGAATAAAAAATAAGGTGCATAGTAGAACCAGGACGTTGGACGGAGATGCTCTCTTGGAACAGTTACCTGCTCTACAGCAACTTCTCTTTCGTCTAATTGGTTGCCAGGTAATTTCAAATGAATTATTCATATATATATATATTTATATATATGCAAAAAAAAATGTATTTTTTTCTTTTAATATTTATCTTAAAGCTTTATTTTACCTTTCAAATTATTTTCAAAATAAAAATACCTTTATATTTATTTAAAATTATACAAAAATATTCTTATAATTATTAAAAATGGTATAAAAATATCTCTATATTTGCTAAAAATTATGTTAACATGCCTCTATTTTTTAACATTGACAAGGATATTTTAACATTACTTTAATAACTAAAAGAGCATTTTTATTCTAAATATAACTTGAAAAATAAAATAGAGTTTCGAAACAAACGTTAAAAACAAATCAATACATTTTTTATATATTCTTTTTTCTATATTGTTATTATATTTTTTTTTCTTTTGAGTAAATTGCAGCCTGAAGGAGCATCCTATAGCAATTATCTAGTACAATATGCCTTGGCCCTGGTATTAATTTTTCTCTAACACTTAATAGCTCTATTTTTTTTAAAATATGAATTTTGACTTACCCTTGTCTTTTTTTTAAAAAAAATATATATATATATTCATGAGTAGATCTTAAAAGAGAGCTTCAAGATATATTGTGCAATTAATGATGGAATCATCAATCTTGTGGACATGGTAAGGATTTTCCTATTTTCTTTTTTTATATATATATTCTGAATTATATATGGTAAAGAGCTAATAATATTTCAAATATTTATTGCTTCAGTTTTTTGACATGCCAAGGCCCGATGCAGTCAAAGCCCTTAATGTATACAAAAGAGCTGGACATCAGGTCTTCTACTATAAATTATATGCACTTTTTTTTTTTTTTGTAAAATTAACTAGCTATTATTTTTATTTATTTTTAATTTGTTTGTTTTCAGGCTGAAAATCTTGCTGAATTCTATGAATATTGCAAGGGATTGGACCTAGCCAGAAACTTTCAGTTTCCAACATTGAGACAGGTTTCTTTTCTTTTCTTTTCCTTTTTTTTTAAAAAACAAAAGAAAAATATTTGGTAAAAGAACATATATAAATGAATTGATTCTGAATAACGAACAGCCTCCTCCATCCTTCCTAGCAACAATGGAAGAATATATAAAAGAGGCACCTCAGGGAGGTTCCTTCAATAAAAGATCGGTGAGTAACTCATACACTGAATGGATGATTAGCTTCCATTGTAAAAGTATATATTAAATTTGTATGATGAATGAATTAAAAATGGACAGGAAAATAGAGAGGTAGAAGAACCATTAGCATTACCAGAAAAGGCAGAAGAACCTTCAGAACCTGAACAAGTTGAAGATGTTGATGAAAATGAAATACAAGAAGACACCCCTCAAGAACCTCACCCTCAAGATGAACCTGGGCCCGAAGTTCCTCCCTTGATTTCTGCTGATGAATCAACCGATCTGCTTGTATATTTTTTTCCCCCTTTTTTTTCCAAAGTTACTCCACATATTGGCATTCAAATATCACATCTTCTTTGGTTGTAGGGTTTGAACGAAGTTAATCCTAGAGCTTTGGAAATTGAGGAAAGCAATGCTTTAGCTCTTGCAATCATTCAACCTGGTACGTATGTATGTATGTATGCATGCATTTATATATGTATGTATGTTAACACTTAAAAACTACACAGGCAATGATCCGTCATCTTCATCAAATGCTTTGAGTGAACTTGGACAGCCAAATGCGAGGGGATGGGAACTAGCACTTGTCACTGCACCCAGCAACAACACTAAACCAGTGGTAGAAAGCAAAATGGTTAGTACAAAATCAAATTACGCATTATGCTAATGCTCTACATGAACATTTCTTAATCACCATTTTCATTTTAATTAGGGGGGTGGGTTTGATCGGTTACTACTGGATAGTTTGTATGAAGATGATGCAGCACGAAGACAAATACAAATGCAAAATGCAGGTTACGGATGTGGTGGTATGGCAGTCCAAAACCCATTTGAACAGCAACTTCAGCAGCAACAAGACCCATTTGCAATGTCCAACAGTATAGCACCACCTACAAATGTGCAAATGGCAATGATGGGTCAACAACAAATGATGCTACATCAACAGCAGCAACAAGAAGAAGCTATGACCATGGGGCATTATGGATATCAACAACCTCAATATCCTCAACCATCCATCCAAACTTCTCCTAATCCTTTTGGTGATCCTTTTTCAACTCTTCCACAAAATCCACTACCCCAACAGGGAAACTATATGCTAATTTAGAAGATTCTCTCCCTCTCTCTCTACCTTGATTTTAGTACTCCTAATTCTTTCAGATAGGGGAACCATTTTGCCTGTTATCAAGTTTAATTGCTTTGATAATTTCTCTTTTGTAATGAAGGGCAATTGATGCTCGCTATAGAAATGAATATGGATTGAAATATTTTTATCAAAGAGGATATGTTAAGTAAATTTATTAGAAGAAAGCACAACAAAGTCCTTAACCAGACGGACTATTTACCCCAACTGATTCACAAACAATATGAATCAAAAGCATCTCAGAAACGTGCAATTTAACATAATCTAATTTCATAATCGTGATATAAAAAACTAAAGTAGTTTATGGATCATATATGGTCAATCACAGTCCTGTCTTCAGGTCATTCTTCTTCTTTCCTTCCTTCAAAAAATTCCTTCACTTATATTTGAAATTTCTAGCAACTCCCTCCAAACCAAATTAGGAAAGAATTAAAAGAAAATGGTCTCACATTTTGTTTTGACTCTTGAACAGTAAAAGTTCTCCCACGACTAATTATTCCCATCCTTCCTCGTCCTCTGAGTCTGAATCTTCTTCACATTCCACATTGACCGTTCCTCGTATCTTCACCTTCATCTTCATCCCCCCTGCTATCAGCTTCACCTCAAAATTGGCCTATTCATTTGCATGCTCTGCAACCAAAAGATATTTAAAACATATCCATATTTCGCATTAGCACAGGCAATATCTTCAATCAAAAATATAAAATCTCACTTCAAACATGTACACGCACATACATCCCCATGGAAGCATCCAAATCTAAACATGCACAACATACAGAGGAGCAGGAATGATTAGGGATGACAATTTTACATTAAAACCCACTCATGGAACAAATTTTCCATCCTTTGCCCATTCATTGAGTAACTAGAAATGATGCATTATCGTTTTTCATATTCGCACTCGAAATATGGACCAAACACACCAGATTAGGTCTTAAACTTCTGACTTCTTTATTGCACATGCACAAACCTTGTTCCACTGTTTCACAATAACAGAAATCCAAGCTGGCAGCCCCACCACTAATGGACTACAGATTACAAACAATGAACCAGCAAAGCAAAATGCTTCAATCTGAATGCTTAATGGGATGCAATGATGAATGATAGCTAAGAGCCTTAAAGATGTACAGTATCCAAGGGGTGGTCCATAAATTCAGTAGTAGTTCATGAGCAGTTCAAAGCTGGTGATTTCAAGGGAATACCCAATAATGGAGGCAATTTGGATAATCTGTATTAACTCATTTCAAAAGCTAGTAAAGACTGTATAAACAATTATAAAGAGCATCATCTACTTATATTTAATACTCAACAACCTGTCACATTGATTTTGGCCCTAAAATGACGGGACTTGTATGAGTACGCAAAAGCAGTACTGTTAAAATCTATGTCCAGAAGAATTTTTTTTTATACATACTTGAAAATTTCTAGTAATTAACTTTTTGAATGAAAAGCAGTCAACAACTCTAATCTGTAAATGAAATAAAAAAAAAAAGAAAGAGAGTGAGAAGAGTGCATTTAGGTTCCGCAATTGATTGGATTTTGAGCTTCACCTGAGTCGTTCATTAAGTGGGAATTAGAGCAAATGACTTAAGGTTGAACATGAAGTTGAAATGCTTTATGACTAAACTTGTTTTAGAGTAGGAAAACACATGATATTGTGTAGCAAAAGCAACAAGTTTCACATCAAAGTATTACTAACTCTAAACTCTAGCTTATCTTCCCCTTCTGAATACAAAATCAGACATAATCGATATGCGTATTTTTATGGGAATATTCTTTTCATGCTCATCAAATAGCTCAGCTTAACCAGTAAAGATGCGTAATTTACATGGGGAAGTAAAATTAAAATTCAATTCCCTGATATAAATGCAAGAGAAATGGAGAGAATAGGGGTAAAAAATGAGAGTACCAGAAAAGAAATAACAGAGGCAGGGCAGCCCGGAGAGGTAAAGAGAGGGAGAGGCTCTTGATGGATGAGGTGATGAGCCAAATGTTGAACAAAATCAACAGCTTTCAAGGGGCATCTATAGGGTGGGACCCAAAACGAAGAGTCAGGGCGGAAAGGCAGCCAGTCGGGAGTGGATTTTTGTAGCATAAGACGGTGAAAGAAGTCGTCCATCATCGTAATTAATCCATCTCCTTCAACTTGCGATGATGAGGATGAAGCAAGGTCAAGTTGAACGAGTTGAGGCTCGGATGAGAGGCATCGTTGCCTGAAAGAGATTAATGTTCGATCAGTGGAAGAAAGCTACAGGAAAACTGTAGAGAATTTATATGATTAAGAACAATGAATGACAAACACGTTTGCATAGCATATAGTTAGTTATATTGTTAGTTATATTGAAAACTAACTCCTGCACATGTGAATGGTGCTGCTTGGTCATCGACTTACTGTTGACTTTACAGCGTCTGCATTGACTTACACACCCCTTAAGTTGGAGCTTGGGAAATGTTGACTAAGCCCAACTTGGAGATAAGGGTAAAAAATTGAGAAGCTGCAAGGCATTTAGTAAAATCACAAGCAAGTTGAAGATGAGAGTGTAAGTGAAGAGGATTAACAAAATCATCCTTGAATTTATTACCAATCATATGGTAATCTATTTCAAAATGTTTTGTGCGCTCATGAAAAATTGAATTTTTAGTAATGTGTATTGCTGCTTGATTATCATACCATAATAGAATTGGAAGTTGTAAAGGAGTGTTAAAATCTTGCAGAAGATAAGAAAGCCATTGTAACTCACAAATAGTAGCAGCTATGCTACGATATTCAGTTTCACATGAGAACTTAGAGATAGTGGCCTATTTTTTTGTTTTCCATGAAATAAAAGCTGAACCTAGGAAGATACAAAAACCTGTGACTGATTTCCTGGTAACTGGACATGTTGCCCAGTCAGCATCCTATATGCTTAAAGTTTAAAACCAGAAGTTGCTAGAAAATGCAATCCAAGAGTAGTAGTTCCTACCAAGTAATGAACAACATACATTGCTGTTTCCCAATAATGTTGTGTTGGTTGACCTACAAATTGACTCAATTATTGCACTAGAAAAATGATGTTTGGTCTTGTTAAATTTAGATAAAGGAGGTGACCTATTAGTCTACGAAATTATTCAGCATTAGAATATAGAGGACTGTTGTCATCATAGAACTTGTGTTCCTTAAGAAGAGGTGTAGCAACAGGTTTAGCTTCTATCATTTCTACATCCTTGATAATATCAAGGATGTATTTCCTTTGGGTTAAGTACAATCCTTGATATGTTCTTGCTATTTCAATGCCTAGAAAATACTTGGCATGTCTTAGATCCTTGATAGTAAACTTAGCATGAAGAAAATTTTTAATAGCAACAATTTCTTCTTCAGTAGATCCTGTGATTAAAACATTATCGACATATGCTATAAGTGCCAAGAAGGAAATAGAGGAAGATCTGTAAAATAGACAATCATAATTGGTAGATTGATGAAATCCATAGGACATCAATTGAGTAGTTAACTCAGCATTCCACTACTTGGAAGCTTGCTTGAGGCCATACAAGGACTTGTTCAGTTTACAGACTGCTCCAGGTTGAGCATGAAGATAACCTTCAAGAGGAATAAGGTATACTTTCTCATTAAGAAAATCATGCAAGAAAG
>CANXYI011527439.1:0-11989 GCA_948208565.1 Hura crepitans
TTGACCTTTATTCTAATACTCATTTTATTTTTTTATTAGGTTTTTTTTAAATTGATGTAAAGGATAGATCAAGTCATGGGTTATATTAATTCTTACTTCTACTTTAATCTTTCCCTGTATAATTCCATGAATATTATAATAGGTTAAAAATGGTTTTTGATATGACTAAAAGATAATTATCATTAAAAAAAGTTTTGCAACAAATAAGATTTTAATCATACAAGAATAAAAATTTTGGGACTAAAGTCCCTAATTATCCAAAATCATTTAATCAAATAAAAAACATTTTACTTAATGACAAAAGTGTTTCAATTACGGGTTTTTAGGACTTATGTCCTACATCTTAAAAATTTTGTACGAATATTAAAAGCTTGATTAAAATAAAATGTTTTCAATAACAAATGTTGTTTTGGATCTAAAGTTCCATTGTGCAAGTAAGAAGCTTTGAGGACCAAAGTCTTTTAACGAATTAGCCCTATTTCATGTATGATTACAATTACATGTGGATGTATAATTCTTTATTCAATAAAAAAATGGATTGTCATTAATGCTTAATTGTGTTTATTTAATTCATTTGTAAAAAAATTCTATGTCTAAGAGGTTTGATAAAAATTAAAAACATTGAGATAAAACCAATATTAATCAATGGGCATGAATAAGAGGGAATTCCTAAACCTAAAATCTATTTTGGTTTACTTCTTGGATTGACCACTTGAGTGGTAACTCTCAGCATAAGGCAAACCACCTTATAGAGGTCACTTGAGCTCTCAATTTTAGGTTGATCAAGTTACACAAGCATTCCTTCTCAAGGCCTATTTGGGCATTCTTATCTCGATCCTAGTTAGGTGCCTTTACTATTATTCATGTTGATAAAGTAATAGAAAAATTAGATGTTACACAAGCTCTTAAACATTCTACTATAGTCTATACTACTCTAAAAAGGTATAGATTTCTAATATATAAGAACGAGCATGTGACACTATTAAAAGAAGATGAACCTATTAGTTGTGAAAAGGTTTTTAAGAGTACAGAATTAAAATTATGGCTAAAAGCCATAAAATTTGGAATGTATTCCATGTATGACAACCAATTATGGACTTTAATCGATTCACTTGAAGGGATAAAACCCATTAGGTGTAATTGGATCTTTAATAAAAAGACCAATATGGAAGGTAATGTGATTACTTGTAAGGCATGCCTCATTACAAAATGCTATCATCAAAGACAATGAATTGATTTTGACAAAACTTTTCACTAATGGCAATGGTTAAATCCATTTGGATTCCACTTGCTATCATTGGTCATTATAATTATGAGATATGGCAAACATATGTGAAGATACCTTTCCTTAATGGAAATATGGTCAAGGAAGTGTATATGACACAACTTGATAGTTTCACGTTCGATGATAACAATAGTGTGCAAACTTTAAAAATCCATTTATAAATTAAAGCAAGTATCCAAGATCTAGAATATTCAATTTGATGAGACAATCAAAGAGTTTAGTTTCTCACAAAAATTTAGATGAACTATATGTATACAAGAAGGTTAGTGATATGAAATAATGTCCTAGTTTTTCAATCAGTTAAGGTTTAACTTTCTAAGTAATTATCGATGAAAGGCCTTAGAGAAGAACTTATATTTTAGGGACAAGGATCTATAAAGATAGAATAAGAAGGTTGGTAGGTCTTTCTTAATCTACATACATAAATAAGATACTAAAGAAATTTAGCATAAATCTCTCTAAGAAAGGGTTTTCCTATTGTATATGGGAAATTTCTTTTTAAATTTATATGTCTTAAAACATAAGAAGAGAGGGAACGTATAAGTAAGATCCCATATGTATTAGTTATATGATCTATGATGTATGCTATGTTATGTACTAAAACCAATATGTCTTATGCTCTAAGTGTCATAAGCATATTCTAATCCAATCATAGAGAGGAACCTCAGGTGGTTGTAAAGAACATTAAGTACTTAAGAAGGACTAAGGATATGTTCTTAGTATGTGGAGAAATGAACTTGTAAGTAAGTGGGTACACAGATGTTAGCTTTCATGATTCTAAGTCCCAATCAAGATATGTGTTCATCATGATATGAGGTGTAGTTAGTTGGAAGAGTTCCAAAGGATACAATTGTAGATCCATTATTGAGGTTGAGTACATTATACCTTCAGAAGCAATGAAGGAAGTGGTTTGGATCAGAAAGTTCATTACTAAACTAAGAGTCGTCTCTAACATTGTTAATCCAATACTTTTATATTGTGACAACAATAAAGCCATTAAATAGCCAAAGGAACCATAGTCTTATTAAAGATCCTAGCATGTTCTCAAACGCTACCAATTAATTCAAAAAATAATTGGTAGAAGTGATGTGAATATTGAAAAGATCCACACTAATCAGAATATTGTTTATCCTCTCACTAAGGCACTATCTCAAAATAAGTTTGATTACTATGTAAAATCTATAGGAATTAAATGCATTGGTGATTAGATCTAATGCAAGTGGGAAATTGTTAGTAATATGTCCTAGAGCACGTATGTAATATGGATAATTTTGAACATACTTTCATTCATTAATGATAAAGGCATTCATAATTAATTACTTAATGCTTATATTAATAAATTTATTTGGATAAATTTCTTAAATTAGGTAATAAAGTCCTTATTATAAAAGACAATGTAAAAGGGAATTTGAAAAATTCATGATGTGATATCCTTAATATATGTAAATGTGTCCATGCCTAAAAAATCTATAGTCATAGTATTAACAAGAAATGACATTATTAATACGGATAGTAGCGCATGTTATACTACTTAACTTAGTCAATAGTAGTTCTCACAAGCTATAAGTATGATGATACTTAGGGTTAACTTGTGGATATTTGTCTGAGAAACAAGTACATTTGAAGCCTAAATATGAGATCTTCACATAGTGATAGAATCTTTGTTAATGAATGTATCTCATTATATCAGTAATGCAAGTATCATTAGACTTGAGATCAATAAAGTATATTAGGTATCAATTATTATGCTTTAAGTCCATTACTTATACTTCACCATGGAGTGTTCATAACTTGAAGATTGAGTGTAGTATAAGATATTTAAAGATAGTTAAGTGATCAATAAAGAATTCACCACCCTAGATTAATGTAGGGGTTTATCTCACTTCTTATAAAGCTTTTTTATACAAAAATCTCTGGTGAGAATAGGATGTCTCATGAATGTGTTTCATAAAGGCATTTTGGGAACAAAGATTCTAAATACAAAATTTAATAAATTTAAGGCTTAATTAGACAGACTTAGTTAAGCTTGGGTTGACATAGAGTCCATATCTAAAACTGAATGAAATAAAGTCTAGTAAAAAAAGTTAATTGCACGGTAACTGCATATAGAAGGGTTATAGTCAAACTAGCCTTCCAACACTTGGGTAGTCATTACATGGCTAGATACCTCTCTTAACTTGTACAAAAGTGATATTATTGATTGGGAATCAATAATGATTTAAAAAGTTGAAATCATAAAATCCTAGTTCAAATGGGACTCTATCTCACTTTGTACTACCAACATTCTTCAGAAACCCAAAAGGTCACACATATATAGAAAAGAAATTCAAGGTTATATTTAGTAAAATATAATTAAAAGACATGATATTTGCAAGGGGTTGTTCAAAAAACTGGACCCTTAAGATTGCTCTTTCAATTTTATTGGTGATTATTTTGAGATCCCTTTTTTAGGCTCAGCATTAGTGTGAAATAGAGTTTTTAAAGACCTAGCTGGTACTACCACATTAAATCCCTTTTCATGATGATTTTTCATTGCTTACATCAAGAGTCTTGTCCAAAAATTGAGAGACTATTTTTAGCGAACTTCATTTGTGCCTATGGGGTTAATTATGAGGATAATCCTAAGGTTTTGTTTAGGGTGTTTAGGGCTTCATCATTTTTTAGGCTTTTCAATAACTACCCAAAGGAAGGATTTGTAAAGTCTAAACTGTAAAAATAAGAATAAATTTTTATGGAAGAGCAGAATGGTACTTATATTTGTTCAGAAGGAGATAAATTTAAGGTGTTAAATTCTTTGGATCTTTTAGGCTAGGTTTTGGTAAGAAGCTAATTGGGTTGAGATTTTTTAACCCCGTGGATATAGCTTTTGTGGTAGTCTTTTCTTTTTGAACCCATAAGTTTCCTTGGTTTAATAGCTAAGTTTAAGATAGACTCATCCTTTTTGTTTACTTCTTTGTTCTTTCTTTTTTTATATCTTTTTTCTCCTTTATTAAGAGCTATAGCAAATGTGATCCAAGATGCTTCTATATGCTAAGATTAAATAAACTAGTCATAATTGAATTAACATCACATATGCAATGATTATCAATATATGTGCTATCACATGGAAAAACATCACACAAAGGAAATAAAAGTAAGAACATTCCATTGAAAAGATGAAATGGTGAAGTTTCTAAGCATGAAGATATGTTCACAAGTACAAAGCACTTTCAAAATCAAAAAAGAAAAAGAGGTCTAGGTATAGGCTTAAAACTTCCTCATGATTAGCAATTGAGAGGTACAGTCTACTCTTCCTTGGTGAATTCTAGAATGGTAGCATGAAGAGTCCAACAATCATGAAAGCAATGCCCTGTATGTTGTTGATATTCAAAGAAGGGATTAAAATAATGTCCTAGCTTGTTTTGGCTAGTTGAAATGGGAGTGGTTGTAGCTTTCTTTTTAATACCAATTTCTTAAAATGCACGACAAAGGTTTAATCAAATTGAGGTGACCTTTATTGTCAATTGTTAAAGTGCTAGTAAAGTTAGGTCCAATGTTAGTAATGTGGGGTTTCTTTTTGCTCAGATATTCTTTTTTCATTTCATAGCTCTTAAGACAATGAGCATCAAGTACTACATTAGCTATGGCATGATTGACAACTTCTGTTACTTCTTCCTTAAAAATTGTGAGAGCCTCAAAGATTTCTCTGCAGGTGAGGGGAGTATCTTAATCTCATATCTTAGCCTCAAAAGCATTTCTAGCCAACTCGATTGAGGTAATTATTAGCATTCCTTGTTTGAATCGTCCAATACATTGGTTAATTCCTTTCGAGAAATAAGGCCATCTTGATTATTAGCCATAGTTAGGGGTAGAAGTGAGATGATCCTTTAGATGAAAAAGCAATGGTATATCAGTTAGTGAGTTTGAGAAAAGGAATATCTATAATAGTCAAACACACGAGCAATTAGAATGATGCATGACTTCTATTTCTATATTATACATGTTTATAATGCGTGATCCAAGCAGTATGATGCATGAATGCATTTTATACCTATGCTTAGGTATGTGCTCTGTATAACTAGTTGATGAGAACTTTCAATTATGTATATTGTGAATAGCATATATGATACATGATGTAACTTACATCTAATGAAGCATGTGTCATGATACATGACATTTTATAAGATTTGTGTTTACAATACTATATGATGTATGTTGTGCATGTGTACAATCAAAAGTAATGAACAAGAGTGATAGATGTTTATGGCTGAATGACTAAAATGTTGATGATGTATCGATTTATGTATTTGAATGACTTTGATGATATTTTCCTAAATGAGAATGCATGAGATTCCTTAAGATGTAAACTTTTCCTCATGTTAAATGTTGTGTAGGCATATATACAACATGATACATGATACATGTAATGTACCTAATGCTAAAATATGTATATGAATTAATAAGGGTCTACTTGATACGTGCTTATACATGGATGCGTATATGAGTGAAATGCATAGACAAAGAGTTATATATGTATATGTGACTCCTATATAAGAGGGCATTGCATACGAAGATCTATAATAGTTGTACAAATAGTTAGTGTGATGCATGATTATTATGAAACATATGATGTATATTGATACATAAGTGCATGGTAAACCAATAAAATGTGCGACTTTTACATGGTGGATGAATGGAGTCTAGATAATTCATGGAATGAAAATGCATGAGAAATGATGCATGATAAGAATTATATTGTGTTATAGGATGCATATATACATGATTCATTAGATTTAGATGTATGGGACAGGTGCGATGAATTTCTATGTGGTGTGACATATAATGGATACAAGATGTACTAATATGATGCAAGGCTTATAGTGTGCAATGTATCTATGATAAGGGACCAAGTGTATACATGTATGGATGAACTTAATGGAGTTTGTATGATGGATGTTGTATGCCAAGATGCTATTGGATGTTACCATACATGGATTAATATGGCATATGTACATATATATAAAATGATGTGTGATAGATGTCATATTAAATGCATGTTTTATGTATGTACAATTCTTAAAAATACTAGGGGTTAGTATGATGCATGTCAATACACGATGTATTATTGCCTAAAATGGAATGTATACTTGATTAATGCATAAGTGAACTTATGATGATTTATATGATACATGACATATGTTTATGCATGTATAAGTGGCAAAAGTTGGATAAACACATTTAGATGAGGCATGCTAGGATAATATGAGATGTTTATTATATGTTAACCAAAATAGTACATGTATAAATATACAAAATGATATGTTATGTGTGTCTAATTGGCTGAAATGGTGCTAATCATATGTGTATACATGATTAATAATGGCTACATGATATGCCTATTCCTAAAAAGGTTATGTATAATGGTGTGCATTTCTTCAAGATGAGGGTTTTCCTCTAATGGATGATATGTGATGTAAGTTAGTATGTGATATGCCTATTAACTATGTATGAGATATGTTGATGTATAGATGTATAAGGTGTATTTATATGAACAAGAAATTTTGATGAACTTTCTCAAGATGTTAGCCTACGATTTTATACATTGTACAACACATTTTGATGTAAATATGATGCTATCTATGTACAAGAAATTGAAGAAGCCTATAATGTTCACTATATATATGTATATGGATAAGGATGATAAATACTTACAATCATTACATAATGTATGGGACAAGAAAAAGAATAAATATTATTGAATACAGAGCTTAGTATATTTATATTTTACATAATGTGAGTTTATTATGTGATGTATGCATACACAGAATAAGAACATGCATGTTAGTGAATACAAACACATGTAGAAACCTTCCAACCTTATTACTTCCCACACATGAGGTCCATGTGTCTTTCTTAGGAGGGTTTATCTATGGCATATCAGGGATCCCAATAGATTTTTATATTGAATGATAGATAGTCAAACATTATTCCTTTCATAATTAAAAGAACATATGCAAGATATTTGGTCTATATGCTAGATATGTTTAACCAAACCAAAATACAGGGTTTAGCCCATTCCAATTAAAAAGGACTAATGGGTTTCAACAGTATTTTAGGATAAATAAGCCATATTTCACATATGTGGGCCTACATAGCACATAATGCATCATTAACTAGAAAACTTAAGGGAAGTTGCTATTGGTCATTACACAGGCTTACAGTTAGGTGGCATAAGTTATAGTTATCCAAGCATTGTCCTTCTACAATAGGTTTATATCATCATGAGCAAATGACCGATTAGTTCACCATTTAATATACCTTATAGATATAAGGCTTCGATTTGATGTCACCTCTAAGAATCCCTCAAATTGAATGAAAATGGGTTCTTGCTTTGAAATGATATCAGGGTAA
Source organism: Hura crepitans (assembly GCA_948208565.1). Lineage (NCBI taxonomy): Eukaryota > Viridiplantae > Streptophyta > Magnoliopsida > Malpighiales > Euphorbiaceae > Hura > Hura crepitans. The sequence goes on from CANXYI011527439.1 coordinate 7,676, forward strand.
AAAGGGATACCTAACTTATCCTATGGCTCTAGCGTGTAATGTAGTTTCAAAAAAAGATAATAATATAAATTCAAAACACAAAATTTCATATTAATTTGAGGTACTTCGGAGTATGGTCTCATGGTTTCCCTAGCGAAGTCACCAATATTAAATGTCCCTTCCTTTTCGAGGCTGGTCAAATCGAAACAACTAAAGACTCAACCTAAATCTCACCTCTCAAGTCTCGAAAGACAAAAAGAAAATTAAAGTAATCTTAGGTCATCCCTATTTGTTTAGCCTAGAAAGAGTGAGTTAGGCAATATAAGGTAGGAGTCACCACCCAAACGGAGTTGGAAAATACCTTACAGGGCTAAAACCAGAGCGGTTTAGTACTCTGCTCTTATTTATACCTTAAGTTAATGTGGAATTTTATATTAAATTCATAATTTTATCCTTTTTCTCAAGCAAGTTTTGAAATTACAATAAAGCATTTAATCACATAGAAGCATAATAAAATAGGCAAATTTACAAAAGAAATACATGAAACTAAAGGAAAACATAAATGAAATCGGGTTATTGATTTTCTTTGAGAACTCTAGTTCTCGCATGCCAATTTATGAAAACATATTTTATTATTTTGACTTCTATTAAAGAAAAATTAAAACCTATTTTATTAGGAAAATACCAATTGATTAGGTATAAATCAATTTGGTTATCTTTTAATATGTGTAAAAATAGTTTTTTACCTATTACAACATTTATGGAAAATATAGGGAAATAATGTGAATAAAATAAATTACATGGAAATTGCCTAAAATACATTCTAAACAAAAAAGAAGTAAAAATTACAAAGAAATCACCTAAAATACATTCTAACCAAAAGAAAAGAAAAAATTAATAACAAAAAAATAATTAAAAAATAAAGATTAAAAAAAGAAAGAAAATAAAAGGAAAAGAATGAAAATAAGGAATAATAAAAAGAAAGGAATAATAAAAAATTACTTCACTAATGTTTTATAAGAGGGAAATGGATAAGTCAAATAAACTTCTAAAAGGTTAAATAACTCGTACAATAGCAAAACACAATATTAGTATGAAAAATGGAATGAAAAAATGAACAAAATAATAAAAAGAACATAAATAATAATTAAATAAATAAAAACATTAAAAAATAAGAAAAAGATGTGAATTAAATTCTCACATTTAACTAGTAAATGGATGAAAAAGAAAAAAATAAAATAACACAAAATTAATAAAACATAAGTAATAAGTTATCACACCTAACTGGTAGATGGATAAAATAAAAGAAATAAAATAACATTACCCACCTAGTTAGTAGATGGATAATAAATAAAATATATAAAAACACCATGCCTAATTGGTAGACAGATGAAAATAAGAAAAGAAAGAAGAAGAGTTAGTCAACCCGCAGTGTATAATTGCCTTCAAGATTGATCTTCTGTTAACTTAATGAAAATGATAAAAATAACTTTGAAATCAATTAAAACCTTATAGAATTAATAAAAATAGCTTAGAAAATCCCTTTTAAGTTTTCTCAATGCGTGCTTACCAAAAAAAGTCAAACCTTTAGATTGATGCAGGGTTCACCTTTTATACACGATTTTCAAGACTGAAAACAACTGTTTTGGTCTTGGAAAAATGTGGTGTCCTGGTGAAAATAGCCATTTTCCCCGACTCATTTTAGAGTCCACATAGGACTCTGCCATATGGAACGATGCCATTTTAGCCCTTTAAATGGCTTTTTTAGACAAGCCTAATGGTCGTTTTGTGTATCAAAATAACGCCGTTTTATCCCAAAATAGTGAAAATTTGAAATTTTATTTTAATCAATTTTTTTCAAATATTTGACCCCATAACATAGGGTGCTTCACCCCTCGCACCTGTCGAGCCTTTAACCTACTACAAATGCTTGTTTTTCTTACATTCTAGGTCACATTGCGAGCTTGTCAGGCCAAATTAGAGTCTATTTTATTAAGAAAATCTTAAATTTAGAGATGACATTCTTGCTTACTAAAATTTTTTATCTTTATTCATCATTATGCAATCCGAACATAGGAGCCTCAGAACCTAGTGTTTACAGTATTATGAATGGGAATATATGTATTAGTATAATATCATTAGATACACCACTAAGATGCAAATATTAGTGTATTATTTGTTTTGTGATGTGCAAGATTTTATAGTTGTATGATCACCAATTTTACAAGTTACACAAGATCTATGAAAATTGAAGGGAAACTACTTATTTTGTTTATATGTATTTAGTTTATGGCATTAGTTTAAGTTATATATAGGCAATCATATGTATTGGTTAAAGGCTATAGACCTAAACATGTATATCAAAGATTATATGCAAAGATATTAAGTATGGGTTGTATATGTGAAGTATGCTTATATATGGTTGAGTATGATATATAATGAGTGATAATGAGGTGTATATGGGATTTGTTGACATGTATGATGATGTATGTTTAAGTGAGATACAGACAGTGATGCCATAATTATTGATTCTTATATGTGTATTGAGATTATATGAATATGTGAGTTGAGGTAAGTATATGATAGATGTGTAACATGTTAAAGTAAGAGTATGATTGGATTATAGAAGTGTTTTTAATCCAGGTCACTATTCATTATTGGGATAGTGTCATCGGACAACCATTATACTAGCAGATTTTCAACACTAGGACTTAAAATAGTATAACCTAATAAATGGTTTTTGTTAAGATATGTTTAAAGAGTTCTTATGATAACCAAGTTTTAAAAAGCTTTTAAAGTTATAAAGATTTAAATAAGTTTTGGATATCAATTATGTGTTGCTTTTTATTCAGATCCGGTGATCGAGTTAGGTGAGGGGTGTCACATTTGGTGGTATTAGAGCTCTGGTTTAGGCATTCCTTGGTATAAAGATCATATAAGGAACATATGAGTGCCAAAAATTTAAGGTTATATATAGTATATGAGTACAATAATGGGTATTGGTGAGTTGTTTTCTATAATTTGATATAACATGGATAAGTTTCTAAAACCTTAAAAAGAAGGAGAGGTAAAAGATGGGTTGTTACAACATGGTCAAATTATGGTTATACGAAACGGTTGATTGGTATATATATGAGAACTATATTAGAAAGGGATACAATGTTAATGGAGTATTAGAAATATAAGTGGAGATTCTTCGATATAATGGTACAAAAAGGTATAAGTCGATGTGTCAACAAAGAATCAAAAGTAAAGAATTGGCAAATTCAGTGTTAAAAAGGACCATTTAAAGATATAGAAGTCTAATATCCTAGTGTACCTCTCAATTTTCCTCTATATTAAGGGCTATTTTCATTAATACACAAGACAAGGGGTTGCATATACATTATGACATATGAGCATCATTTTAAGAAATTGCATAAATATGTTGCATAATTATTTACATCGACATCATCACATATGCATGACCAAAAGATTTCCTTTATATATGTATATTGCCCTAATTGAATGGAAAATTTGATAGGATACATTTATGTAAATAGATAAGATAAGGAGGGATTGAGATATTCATGATGAAATCTATGATGGCTAAAAATAGAGTGGAACAAAGAGAAAGATTAAACCCATAAATGCAGATGGAACTAGTTATATGGTGGTATTCATAACAAAGAATGTTATTGATATGATCATAAGAGTAGATAAATTTATTATTAAAGATTTATAGATCAAAGTGGCATAGTGGAAGCATGATGGTATTAATGTTTGAGATGGGATCTGATAAGGAGTAATGGACATATTATATATATAAGGGCAACAAGGAAGACTTTAAGATATAATCGTTTATGTATTATGAACTCTTATGAAAAGTTTAAGAGGGGAAACAATCAGTCGATGGTAATTATAGGGAATAACCGAAAGCATATAATGATACGGAGATAAAAGGGTTATATAATATCGAGCAAAGCAATGAGAGAATTGATATGGAAGAGCTAACATAGAAGCATGAACATGGAATGAACAAAGTAGAAATGCAAGTTAATAGCATAAAGTATAACAGGATTTTGAGAATTTTGCAGATGAAATTCTATTAAGAGGCGAAGAAATGTAACACTTGAAAATCCCGAGGTTGTGAATAATAAATTTCGAGGTCATAAATAATGACTTTTAGGATGTGAGCAGAGTTTTCTTATTGATTAATGGTACATGTTATAAATAAGCTACGGATGCAGTTTGGAATGAAAATAAGGACATTTGGATAGTTAATAACCGATAACAAGTGTGTTTATGAATAGTATTTTTAGAGACTTGAGTTACACTACTTGAATAGGGTGAAAG
>CANXYI011527617.1:0-14006 GCA_948208565.1 Hura crepitans
TGTTACAAGGTTACTTTGGTAATTTTGCATAGGTAACATGTGTTACCTTGAAAGATATAATGACTTGAATAGTATATCTGGAAATGGCATAGATTCATTAGCTAATTGAACTTTAGATGACTATATAAACAAATAAAAAGGGTTATGGATTAAAGCTTGGGTAGTTTGGTCATTTGGAAAAAATATTTAATCATGGGTCTAGTAGACAGAATTAAACAAGATTACCACTAATAATAGCAATTGCTCATAAGAGATAGAATTTTAAAGATATTATATAAGTAATAATTAACAATTTTATATGAAGGGTAGTGTGGTTATCTTAACAAATGTACCTCTAATTTATAATATAATAACTTGGCTGAATAAATGAATATCATTATTATAGATATGCATGATAACATGATTGACATGACTTAAATGCTTGAGTTCACCATTGAGTATTATATACTCAACATACTAATTTTTGTGTGTAGGTATTTAGAATAAATAGGCAGCCTTGGAGCATGTGTAGTCATGGTTCAGAGGAAAGGTAAGCAAAGTTGCCATGTGTGTAGGTTATAGTTTTGCACTCATGTAATTAAGTGGGGAATAGGTTTCATATAGAAGGTTTTGATCATGTCAAGACAATATTTTTGTAATAAGTCTCTACCCGACTATCTTGATTATGTGTAATGACCTTTTTTTTGTAATATAATTTATGAGCCGAAGGCTCTATGTCTGTGATATTCTACTTGTGGCAGGGGATCAGAAGGGTCTAGATGATGTGAGAATTTAGTATAGAAGTGTTTTACAGGTTGATTCATTTTTGGGATAGTGACCAGGGAAGCTATTATGCTACCGAATTTTTAGCAAAAGTCTGGTTAGGATAAAATTACTTTGTAATAACATGAAAATGCTAGTATTAATATAAATGGACTATAGAAATAGATGGAATTGAATTTTGGGTTAGATAGAAGTAAATAATACAAAAAAAAACTAAAAGTTAAATGAATGACTGTGGGAGAAGTTAAAGATGGGTGACCTAACGGGAAGTATACTGCTTATTGGATTTCTTCAGGAATCCAATAGGGGGTGAGATATTTTGTTGTATCAGAGCATAGGTTTAATGTTCTTAGGTAATGTACATGAGTTCAACTGTCCAAGGTTATATTCCTCTGAACTATCACACTATACGAGGTTGAAAGGTAAGTCTTTTTTACAATAAAGGTATGGGTGATTAGGTACCCGAAAGAGGGGCCAAAGAAGTGGCTAGTTTTGCACCCATAATTGTGTAGGGGAAGGTAATGCATTAGTACTAAACCTTGTAATGGTAGATAGCAGCCATAGCCATAAGAGTGTAGGCAATAGTAGGCAGAAGCGTCTCCTACTATGATACAATAGATAATTGACCTACTGAGATATACTACTGCTATTGCTAATCCACCTTTACCATTACCATAAGCTCCTTCACAAGACACTTCTGTGAGGAAGGCTGGAGAAAATATGGAGCTATTGGCTACCTAGGGTGGAAGGAGGATGATGCTGCCAAAGTTAAATACTAGTTAGGCAAGATTGAATTTTGAAATACCTAAATTGTACAGAAGAAAAGAAATGTAAGAGATTTTTGACAAGGCAAAAGTATGATTGGAAAATATAAGTGGTAACTCTAGAGAGAGATTTTGCATTGTTAGTGGCAGTAACATATGACATGAATGGGTTAGTGTAAGAGAAAAAGGATCTCTTTTGGAGGAAGAGATAAGTTATTGTGAGATAGTCTGGTGCCGTGTTGAAAGAGGATGAGAAAGGAAGTGAGGGACTATCTTCATTTTAGCCTAAGCCTTATCTCAATTAGAGTATTAGGGTTAGAGATTGGCACTGTACCACATATTTATACAAGTTCTTATAACCAACTTTGATTGCTTTCCCGAACTAATAATATCTCTTGCCTAGTTAGTGATAGAAATGGATTTCTGACATTTAATAGTTGTCAAAAGAGACATCAAGGGTAGTGTGGATTGGTTAATAGAGGAACGTGTTCTCTAGTAATACATATATATATGCATCAAGTTTTTTTTTTAATTTAATTAACTTACTATGTAATGAGTTAATGTGATATTAGGTAGGGATATCATGGTTAGGTCTCAAGCTCTAATTGGCTATAGAAATGAGGAATTGACTCCAAACTACAAAAGGACATGCAGTAGTAGTGGATGGTGAGAGAGGTGTTTTGAATAATTTATCTCCACAGTTAAAGCATAAAAACCTCTTCAGAAGGGATGTGAGGCAAACGTAGCCTATGTTATTGATATGAATGTTTCCAATCCTAATGTTGAACATATCTTGATTGCCTCTAAATTTTATGAGGTATTCCTTGATAAATTGATAGGTCCATCATATAAGAAAGAATTTCACTTGGAATTTGAAGGATATCTTGGCATAGCTCTAATACTTATTACATATAATAAGTGATTCTTTTTATTAATTAAGAAGTGCAGGTGTGATCTTAAAGATTGATTTAAGATTTGGGATATCATCAGTTGAGAATTAAAGAGCTGGCCTCCCTAAAATTGTTTTTAGAACCTGATCTAGGCATTATGAATTCATAGTGATGCCACTTAGGCTCACCTATGCATCAGCAACTTTGTTGACTCGATGAATAGGTTTTTCAACCTGATCTAGATCAATTGTGATTATATTCGTATATGATTCTATGGTGTATTCTAGAAATAAGGGAGAACATAAGTAACATCTCAAGGTTGTATTATAGACCTTGAGAGAGAAATAGTGTATGCCAAGCTCAATAAGTGTGAGCTCTGACTAAAGGAAGTTGCTCTTCTAGGGCACATAACTTAAATAGAAGGGATCAAAAGGGCCCTAGTAAGGTATGGATAGGATGGGAAAGTAGTAGCTTATGCTTTGAGATAGTTAAAGTCACCCGAGAGGAATCATCCTACTTATGATTCAGAGTTAGCTGCTATTGCGTTGCTTTGAGGATATGGAAGCACTATTAGGATGAAGAGAATTATTATTATATATATATATATATTATAAGGGTTTGGGATAGCTCTTCACTCAGCTGAATAGAATTAGAGGTTAAAAAGGGGGTGGTCGGAGCTATTGAAAGACTATATTTGTCTAATTAATTACCACCTAAGGGACACCAAGGTAATAACAGATGCTTTAAGTAGGAAGTTATAGAGCCTTTGAATGATATGTATGCCAAGATGTAGCACACTTCAAAATATGCTATGTTGGCTAAGTTACAGATTAGACCAGAATTTTAGTTATCAAATTAAGGGAAATTAGATGAAAGAGTAACAACTAGCCCAAATAATAAGTAAAGTTAAAAAGGGGAAGCCATAGGGTTTGAGTTGATAAAGGATGGATGTCTATATTATTAGGATAGGTTTTGTGTACCTTGAACAGATGACCTGAGGTTAGACATATTAAGGGAGGCACATGAGACTCCTTATCCCATGCATCCTTGGGGCATACAATTGTGCTTAGACTTGATGTCTCAGTATTATTGGCCTAATATGAAAAGAATGGGGCAAAATAGGTCATAAGGCATCTCACAGGTCAATAAGTGGAAGTTAAACATTAAGGTCATTCTAAGTGGCAGTATTCTACAACAATGATATAGTGAAAATGGGGAAAGGTAACCAAGGATTTTGTGATGGGTTTGCCCTTGACCAAAGATGAATGTAATATGGTATAAGTGATAGCATATTAAATAAAAGAAGTTCATTTTTATCCCAATCATGAGGGATTAATCAATAGAAAAGTTGGCTAGACTATATATGGATGAGAAAGTGAGATCATATAGTGCACCAATGAATATTTTTACTGATAAAAATCTTCATTTTACTTCTAAACTGTGGGAGTAGTTATAGAAAGCATTAGGCACTAGACTAGCCTATAGTATAATTTTCATCCTTAAATTGATGGATAGTCAGTGAGGGTGATATAGACACTTGAGTATATGTTATGAACTTGTGCTACAGAAATTTGGAGTAGTTGGAACTAATACCTCTTATTAGAATTTGCTTATGATAATAGCTATCAATCTAGTTTGAGAATGGTACCTTGTGAATTTCACATCATAAACAACGCAGAACTCCTCTATAGTGAAGTAGGGTTGAGGAAAGTAAAATTTTTGATATGGTTATTATCAAAATGTGAAGGAAAAGTGAAATTGGTCAGAGATAGACTAAAAGCTATAGATGATAGACATTGAAGTATAGTCTAATTTAAGCATATGAAAAGGGGTAATTTGAGCCATGAAGAGGACCTAGTTTAGATTTAGTCTCATGAAGTTAGGCAGCAAGGAATAAGTTCGTACCATAGGTTAATGTGCCATGGAGGCACCATGATGCTAAAGAAGATACTTAAGAGCTAGTGAGACAAATAACAAATCTTGTATCCACACTTGTTGGCTTTAGTTAATTTCAAGGATGAAATTTTCATAAGAGGGAAGAACTATAATGCATGTATTTCAAGGCTTCAAAATTGTGCCACTGGGTTCGAGAAGTGTGCCCGGGGTGCCAATCACTTACAAGTAAAGAGAGGTAGTGGCACTGGCCATGAAACTTTAGAGGGCTCTAATTTGATTAAAAAGATAAAATTTTAAAATTTAGTAGAGCCAATAATTCATTTCATACTGCAAACTACTAATCTATGAAATAAATTTTAGTCGGGCTAAGAATGACTTAAGATATGCCCGGACGAATCCGAAAATAGTAGACCCTGAAGCTTAAAAATGTTATTGAGTTCATTGGTGAAAGAATTTTTTAATTCCGAGGTCATTTGCAAAATCTTGTAGTTTTTTAGTTTGGCATACAAATCAAGGCATTCTAAAAACTACACTATCGATGGAATTTAGTCACAAAAATTTGTGATTATGTAGAGGGGTTTAAAATAATAATTTTAAAGCAAACAATTTAATTTTTGAGGTGCATGTGAATTTTAGTGAATTTCTGAAGTTTTCCAAAAAAATGAGCCATTTCAAGATGGTTTAAGTGGCTGTGGGACCCACCCACACTTGTATAGCTAGCGTAAGAGCCATGCCAAGTGTACAAGGTGGTTGACAAGTGTACTTTTCCACTAAATAAAAGGCAAAAAATATTTCTTCTTTTTATCTAGGAGATGACGCCAAAGTAGGTTGGAGAGAGAATTTTATCTTCTTCCTTTAGTCTTTTCTACAACATCTGGCTTTCTAAATTCAAGTTAGCATGTTAGGGAAATTCTAGAGAAAAAAGCATGGCAGAAGGAGTTTCCAGTAATTAATAAAATTCTTTGAAATTTACTAGATAGAAGTAGTCTAACAAGCATATTTAGTGAGTTTTCAAGCCTTCTCCTTGGATTTTCTTAGTTGTTCTTAGCAATAAATGGTTCTTTGTGAAGCCTAACTTTTTGGGGGATATGTATGGCCTTTGTTTAAGGCAAATTAGGGCAAGGAAAGCCTTAAGGAAGAGGGGAGAAGACACCATGAGGGGCTGGATAACTTGTAGAAGTGAAGGTTTCAAGTATCCTCCTCAGCAAGTAAGTGAATTCAACCCTTCACTTCATGCTCTTCAATTTCAATAGCTTCTCCTCTGAGCTATGGATGGTTTCAATAAATGAATTTGCTTGGATAACAGTTTCCATTGAAGGATTTTAGTGTATGGCATGAGGGAATATGAATTGCATGGTTGATTGATGGTAGGGAAGTAATGTACATGCAATATTATTATTTCTCGAGTGGTGTGCAACTAGTTAAAGTGTGCTTATATTATTTAAATCATAACTTGATGACTTTAGTATGGATATGTAATGGTATTCTTTGTGAATTAATGGAAATATACATGATTAGCATAAGATGTAAGTGAGGCTGAGAGCTTGCATTATGGTTGTAAATGTGTATGGCTTACTTTGTGTGATCCTAAGTAGTGTTTTAGGTTGATAATACATGTTCCTTATACCTAGAATGTGTGTTTTAGCGATACAATATGTGATAAGTTTGTATAATACCTTGTGGCATGGGAAATAAGTGGTGGCTGAGACATATCATGAGTTTTTGTTATCCTAAATAGCACGGAAATGAAATGATATCTATGGGAGTGTACTTAGGCTCTGGTTAAGTGAGTGGTTGTGTAATGAACACCATGGAAGTGCATGAGTAAGGCTAGAAAGGGGTTGAACCTAGGAACTATGTTAGTGTAAATAGGTATGAAAGTAATGGAACATGTGTGAAATGAATGTGCCTAAAATAATATACTTACGTGAGCTATAGTTGCTTAATTTATAATTGCATGAACTTAAGCAAAGTATAACTTAAAATGGCATGTAATATAGGTAAGAAATGGTATGAATGATGAGCTTAAGTTTGGCTAGAAAGAATGTACGAAAAGTGGTTTGTATTTACCTTTAGAGGGCTATGGTTTGTGCATAAAAAATGTGCTTAAGTTATATGCCTAAAATGGCTAGTATAATATGATATTTTATAATGGCATTAGTGCCTATATTTTGACCTTGTTTATGGCTTTAGTTTTGTTTGGCTTTAGGCCTATGAGTGCATGAAATAACTAGTGAAAATTGCATTGAAAAATAAGGTGAAATAGACCTAATAAGCTTAGTGGAACCTTACTGCAATGGCCTATTACTATCCGAAAATGACCATTAGTTGAACCAATATATTCATTGGATAGTAAATGGCATAATATTATGAAATCCTTATGGAATAAAATCTAGCATAGCATATAAAAATTGTTGGCAGTTGTACTTTTGAACATATTATGTGATAATCCACCCAGTATAGCCTGTTTATGGCTATACCAAACTAGGCTAAATTTAAACTACGTCGTTAAATTTATAACTATTTATTTTTTACATAAGATTATTATGAAAGGTTAATAGCAAAGAAATGAACATAAATTAAGGTTAAATGGCTCATTAGTTCGACACCCCATGGATGGGTTGACCTATGAAATTCGGGGTCTTAGCAGCTATTACACTTCTTATTTTTCAGATAGGGCCAATATAGTAGTCTAAGTCCTCATTGGGCCTACTGTACTAATCTATTAGATAGAAAACTTCCCTTGTTTATCACCTAGTACTAGTTCCTTAATGAGTGCTAGTGTAGCAACATAGGACCTAGAGGGCTTCTGCACTAGTCTTTGGACATGTTAGTCTACTGGGTAGACACAACCATTCCATTCAACTTATTTTACCAGTGTAGTGGCATAGGTCATTGAGGGCAACTACACTAGTTTACTGGATAAACCAGTTTGCTGGGCAAACACCATCATCCAATTCAACTTATTTTACTAGTGCAGTGGTGTAGGTCTTAGAGTGCCAGTACATTAGTCTATTAGACAGACTAGTATGCTGGGCAGACATAATCACCCCATTCATCTCATTTTGCTGATGCAGTGGCATAAGTCCCTAAGGGCCACTACACTAGTTTGTTGGATAGACCAGTCTACTGGGCATACATAATCATACCATCATTAAGCCTTCAAATAAACCCAGAATAGCAGCAAAGGCCCTAGAGGGCCACTGTACTAGTATGTTTGATAGACCAGTCTGTTGGGCAGATAAAACCTTTGCTACCTATACCTTTGGTACTTTAGTCTAATTAGACCGATGCAGTGGTCAGGGTTTAGAATCTAGATCACTGCACTATTTTCATTTTACTCTAGGTCCAGTGTATGTTTTTGTCATTTTCCTAGTTAGGCTAGATAAATTAATGAAATGATAAACAATAAATTAAATCAGGGCTAACAAGTGGTAAAAGTCTTAATTAGGCATAATTATCTATATAATACTGCAAAATGTATAACCAGGGGTATTTTGCTAATTTTACTAGTATGGTATTTATGGACTTGAAAGTAAAGAGCTATGCATGTTATCTTTAATACTAACTTAAATCTATGATTTTATTTGGATTATGATGGTAGAATGAATGATTTAGTGGCATAAGCTGTTACAAAGGTATTTTGGTAATTTTGCATTGGTAAGATATGCTACCATGAAAGATAGAATGACTTGAATAGTATATCTATAAATGGCATATATTCATAAGCTAATTGAACTTTATATGACAATATAAGCAAATAAAAATGGTTATGGATTAAAGCATGGGTAGTTTGGTCATTTGGTAAAAATATATAATCTTCAGTCTAGTAGACAAAATTAAACACGATTATCACTAATAATGGCAAGTACTCATAAGAGATAGAATTTTAAAGATATTATCTGAGTAGCAATTAACAATTATATATGAAGGGTAGTGTGCTTATCTTGACAAACGTACCTCTAATTGATAATATAATAACTTGGCTAGATAAATGAATATCATTATTATAGATATGCATGATAACTTGATTGACATGACTTAAATGCTTGAGTTCACTACTGAGTATTATATACTCAGCGTACCAGTTTTGGTGCATAGGTACTCAGAACTAACATGCAGCCTCAGAGAACATACAGTTAAGGTTTTGAGAACAGGTAAGTAATGTTGCCATGTACATAGGTTACAGTTTTGTAGTCATGTACATAGGTGGGGAATAGGTATCTTATAAAAGGTTTTGATCATGTCAAGATAGTATTTTTGTAATGACTCTCTACCTGACTATCCTGATTATATGTAATTCAAATTTGTTTGGTAATATGATTTGTGAGCCAGAGGCTCTATGTCTATGATTTTCTAATTATAGCCTTAGGCCTGTATTGCTCTTTGCTAGATGATGATGATAGGTTGATATGTAAGGAACTAGAAGGGTCCAGGAGATATGAGAATTAATTATAAAAGTGTTTTATAGGTTTATTCATTTTAGGATAGTGACCTAGACAACTGTTATGCTGTTGAATTTTTAAGAAATCTCTAATTATGTTAAAATTACTCTGTAATAACATAAACATGCTGGTATTAACCTAAATTGACTGTAAAAATAGACGGGATTGAATTTGCGGTCAGATAGTAGTAAATAATACAAAATAATTAAAGCTAAATGAATGACTGTAGGAGATGTTAAGGATGGGTGACCTAACGGGAAGTACACCACCTATTGGATTTCTTTGGGAATCTAGTAGGGGGTGTGATAGATTATGCAAGAAATCATAATACAACATATATGTTGATTATGTAATCATAATACAACATACATGCCATTCTTATAAATCATGTTATAACATGGATGCAAATTTTGTAAATCATGGTGTGATATATATGTATCACATCCATTATAACCTATGTACTGCATCATAGTTACCTAAAATATTTGTATTATAACTGTTAATGATCTACTATTGTTTTCAATCTACAAGAATGTCTATTATATCATATTAGGTAGAAACTTTATGATTAGTTACATAACTATTTTATGCCATGAAGGATCTAGATCCAATAAGATTACTTTAGCTTTTTAGGGTTAGTTCATCTTCTTCTGTCTATAAATATATCTTCTTTATTTTTTTAATTGTTCATATTTTGGATTAAATCATTCATTATTAACTATCAAGGTCATACTTAATATATCGAGTTTGACTAGTCCATTCCAAATACTCTGCAATGTGAACTATATTTTGAGTTATTATGCGACTAGTGTGATACAATTCCTAAAGTTAGGTATATAAATCATTTGAATTCTTAAAATAGGTCCATTACCAGAACATATTTTATTGGGGTACTGGGACTTAGTTATTTCATAGCATTTGTTTGACAATTAACTAACTTTATCTAAAGCATAGTTAGGTTAGGTTTAAAAATTATTCTTCAGAGTTTGTTGCATTCTCAATGTGCCAATACTCTACTTGTTGCCAATTTGAAGATGCTAGGTTGTGAGGAGTTCGGTATACATAGTACATTATTATCCTTTTAATTGGCAGTATCATTTAACTCTAAACATAGGAGGTCCTTTCTTGAGATAAGACTCTTAGTCCATAAAACTAGAATCATTCATACATAATATTGGATTGTTAGCTACATCTTATACTTTGCTCCTCTATTTTCCTATCTTAGTTCTATTTATTCCTGAGTAACCTATAATAAATTCCATAAGTATACAATGGATCTAACTATAATACCCAAGATGCTATCCATATCCATCTGTGAGTTTAGTTATTTGTGCCATAAGCATGTTATTTGATATATAATTTTGGCATGACATATTACATGTTTTTGGAAACTCCCTTAATGCTATACTATGAGTACTTGTGAGATATCAAATTGAAAAAACACAATTTTCAATGCAGGGACACATTCCACTATATTAACCAAAATTAATTAGCTTTGAAATAAATATAGTTAAGAAGATTAAGAGATGAGGGAGTGTATACACTAAAACCTTCAATGGACATCTGCTTCAGTTCAGTCTTTATTTTTCCCTTTGTCTATACTCAACCTCAATTTTCCTTTACCTCTTGTTCAAACAAAACAATTTCCTTTTTCTTTTTAATTACTACATTTACATAAATAACAATGCTTAAAGGCTAATGAATTTTATTCTTATTGTACTCCCTTCTAAAGTTCCCTCAATTCTCTCTTGTTCAAGTTAAATTACAATTGGTTGAAATTATTCACAGACATATATAATTATAGCAACTTGTGCTAGGCTACACCTTCTTCTTTTCCCATCATCATAATTACCACCATTACAATAATTGCAAAAATGAATATCTATCCTTGCCGCTAGTGTATATTGCTGCCTCGATATTGCTACACTATCCTCTATTTTTCTCCCCTTTTTTCTATTCCTTAGCCTTTGATTAATTTTTCTTCCTGCAAAATTTACTATGTACAAATGCATTTGCAGTAGCTATCATAATGCATGTGGTTTGCTATTAATAGTTATAGTTGTTACACCTTAGTGCACCAATAGTAGTGCTACTTGCTATAGTAGTTGGGCTGCCCGAATGCTATAATCAACAGTATTAAAACTAGTAATTTATAGTAACCTCTAAATTGTAATACTACTCCTTTTCATGCTGTTCTTGTAGTATAGTAGCAGGAATCCCATGGTCGATGTGGTAATGTATACTTGTTATGTGCATCAAATAATAGCAACAACTACACTACCATGAGCTAGCCACTGTGCTGTCGTGCTACAATAGTAAGGCAGTTTACCCACCAATTTTGCTCTATTTCTATGCCCCTTAAAATCCACATAGTGCTAAGGTGCTATGAAGCTTCCATCTTGTTGATGCTTACTGTAGCAGTAAATGAGTTTCCTCTGATGAGTACATACCCATTGTTACTCCACAATGGCAACAGTCCATTGTTCCCTAGCTATAATTCACGTTGTCTCTTGCTAGTTTCCCCTTTTCTAATTTCAATTCTCTTATTGTAAAATTTCCACTCCTTCCCTATTGCTTTTAATGCCTTCCGTCCCCTCTCTTTTTTCACTTCCTTTTTCTTTTTTTTCTTTTTTTCTTTGTTTTTCTCTTATTAGTAAACCCCCTACTATTGCTTGAAGTTTCTAGCAAATTCAACAACCTATTGAGTTGGTTTTTTTAACATAAACTTTTCCTTTTTAAAATAATTTTTTCCTTCTATATATATTTAATTTTTTCATTACCTGTGGTTTGACCCTATTTATGACTTTCTCTTCAAAGAAATTATTTAATTAAATTTATTTACTCTATATTTAAATTAGCTAACTCAATCCTTATCACTAGAGTTCCTTTGTAACCACCATCAGTTAATCTTGCTAATTAATTTATCATCAAGATTTTCATAATTACATAATTTGACATTTATTTACCCATATCATTGCTAGTTTTGATTAATTCCAAACAAAACTCTAAAATTGACTCAACTCATCCAAATACTATTTCTACATTTATGCTAATAAAAACTTTTTAAATTAATTCAACTACCCTTTATTTAATCTCTCTTGTAACCTAAGCATGCTAATTAATTTGCCATGCTTAGAGTGTTATGGGTGTGACAATAAGATTGTTTTTAATAATGTTGTATGAGCTAAGATCGTATTGAATGTTACGTGCATATTCTTTAGTCATGTATGACGATCGATCAATGATCGAATCCAGTAAGGGGTGTTATATTTTGTTGTATTAGAGCTAGATTTAGGTGTTCCTAGGCAATAATAAAGTGTTATAGGGTTTTAGTCTCTATAATTCATAATTTAGGAGTACCAATGCATATCAAGTGTTCTTGTGCCTATAGTTAAGATGAGTGCATACCTTAAAGAGGAAAAAGGATAAGCTTCATATCTATGGTATAGGAGTCAGATAGAGTTACCACTATGTTTGGTAATGTAGGAAGGCAAGTGTCTTCAATGGGTTAGGTTTTATCACTATTTCAATAAGAGATGCTAAAGCTTTTAAGATAGGCTATAGTAATTGCTCCACCACTACCAACACCACAGCAGTAAAAGGTTCTTTCACCTTTTAAAAGACTTATCTAGAGTGGATCAAAAAGATAAGAGCGAAGGATTTCAAAGGCAAAGGGACATTAGATCCTAAGAAGGTAGAGTACTTACTAGACCACACTAAAGAGATCATAAAGTAAATGCAGTGCACATTAGAGAAGAAGGTTATCTATGATAGATCTTTGTAGTAAGAAGTGAGAAGCAAGTGATGGGAAAACATGACTAAGCACATGGGAAAGGAAGATTAGACATGGGAGTTTTTCCTATCTAAGTTCCATAAAAAGTAAATCCCTAAAGACTATCTTGATAATAGAAGGCAAGAATTCATGGACCTTAAGTAAGGACAAAAGTCCGTAGGCAAGTATGAGAAAGATTTTACTATGCTTGATTAGTATGCCAAGGACATTATCTCTACTAAAGTTGACAACTGCAAGCATTTTGAGAAGGGGTTACATGTAAATGTTAAGTCATGAGTGGTCCCTATGAAGATTAGGGATTTCTCCTAATTGGTTCCAATATGTCACTCTATAGTGTGTGTGTAAAAAGTGAAGTGTGAGTTTTATTATAAGGAGAGATCTTTTAGATAGGGAGTATCTAATACAGTGTAACAATCAAGCAAGAGATTTAGAGGGAATCAGTTTAGGGCACCCTAATAGTCACAGAAATAAGTGCAGTCTTATAAGATAGGTTAAAGGTACAAGGGTAAGACTTGACAGCAATCTCAAGCTACTAGTACACTAGTTTTTATGGACAAGTGTGGCCAAGTTCCTCAATGTCTGACCTACCATAAGTGACAAAAGGGAGAGTGCTAGAGGAGTAAGCCAAGTTAATGCTTTTAAGTATGGTTCACCAAATCACTTCCTTCGAGATTGTCCCACTAAGGCTAATATTGGTTAAAGATCTATTCTTATATCTATTAAAAGTTAGAAAAAAGACTGAGGAGATATACAAAAGGGAGCTTAAAGGGATAGAAAAGAGTCTGGAGCTGAGTATAGAGCTCCTACTCGATAATATGCCATCGGGGCATAGGAGAAGGGTAATAAGCTAAATGTCATAGCTAGTACTTTTATTCTTTTTGAATAACCTATTTTCACTTTAATTGATCTAAGGACTACACATTCATATGTTAGCACATTATTGAACAAGACTGGGGGTTAGAGTTAAAGCTTATAGACCTAGAGATTTTTGTTAGCGATCCCTTAGGATAGCATGTTATAGTAAATAAGGTTTACAAGAAGTGTTCATTGATAATACAAGGACACCAATTTTTGGTTGATCTCATCGAGTTTCCATTAATGAGATTGATCTAATAATAGCCATGGATTAGTTATCCAAGTATCAAGCCATAGTGGATTGCAAGTTGAAGAGGTTTGCTCTCAAGAATGAAGATGGGGCTAAGATTATAGTTATAGGTGAGAGGACAAACTTTTTGTCCAATGTTATCTCAATAGTTACAGCAAGGCATTTATTAAAAAAATGGTTGTCACACTTTCTTAGCTCATGTTTATGATACCTATAATAGAGAGACAAATGCTAGTAATATACCAATAGTGTCAGAGTTTATGGATGTAGTTCTAGAAGAGTTGCTAGATTTGCTACTAGAATAGGAACTCGAGCTCCGTATAAAGGTACTACCCTGTACTACTCTAGTAT
>CANXYI011527618.1:0-11186 GCA_948208565.1 Hura crepitans
ATTAACACTACATTTACATTCCATATACCACCTCACTATTCATACCCATTTATAAGCCCTCATTCAGCTACCTTTACACATACACACACATACCATTTCTTACAAATTTATTACACATATCACCTTCATTTACTACAACTTGCATACCTATGTTCACATTATACCTAAACAACATGCATACATGCAACTTATGCCATTTCCATACAAGTATCATAACTAAATTTTCACACACATGTAAGGCATAATACAATTAAGGTATTCCACATACCTAGGGTGCCTTTACACCCTTTTCTCCACCAATTGCACTTGGAATTGTTAGCTCTCTCACTCTTGAACTTTCTCCTCCTAACATAAACCAATTTCACTTAGAAAAATTCCTAGAAAATTACATATAGCTCAAATGAAAATTCTAACACCATTGTAATTTTTAAAATAGCCTAAATTAACTATTCTAAAAATAAAAAATGAAATTTGAACATTTTCTCTTACTTAAGTCACTGTTCACTCAAGTAGTGAATTGTGAAATTTTGGCTCCTTTACTTGCAATTTTTGGTAGAATTGGAATCCTTGGGTGATGGAGGCTAAAATTATATAAAATTTAGAGGGATTTAGGAAAGATTTTGGAGAGAGAATGCTTGAGAAATGGAGGAATATGGCCATCAACGCATCACCTATAAAGGGATGATGAGGTAGATGAAGTTGTTTCGAAGTGTGGGCTATAACCAAATTTAAATTAACCCCCTTGGGCAAGGTTGGAACCATTAATTTTGCCCAAATAAGGCCCAATTCCTTTATGTCCATAATAGGTCACTCTTTTGCTTGAAAAATTCAAAACATATTATCTACATGTCCAAGTATTCCCCTTTCAATTGTAAAAATCCTTAATTCTTGAGACTAAGGTCCATGTAAAATTTTGGCTCAAAAGTCCATCGGGAGCAAAAATCACTATTCATCATAGACCGAGTTTTAAATTCAAAAATTCATAAAATATTCCCTATTGCTCCAAAAATTCTCAATCTAGTTTTAAAAGTCCTAATTTAATAAGACTAAGGTCCATGAAAAATTTCAACTTAAAATTCCACAATAAACTTTTTACACTATTCACGGTTAGAATAAAATATTCATAAAAATACCAGTGGCCTCAGAAAATTCTAATTCCTCTTCCATCGTACTCAGTGGAATTTTTGAGATTTAGGGTATGGTATTTTCGAGACCATCTGGACACATTCTCGATTTTGGGGCTATCTTGGTCCAAAATCATTTTATCTCCGGAAACATTAGCTTATAACCTAATATAAATTATTGGTTCTGCTAAAATTTTTGATTCATTAATTTTCCTAGGCCTGTCATAGTTTTATGACCAATATGCTAGTCATCGGACTCATAATGATGACCTGCACCATAGAGAACATCATTTGAGCCCGTTCGATACTATTCACAAGACTTTGACTTTTCGGGCATTACAAAAATAATGTAAAAATTTCATCAGTTTTCAACCAACTCTTCTCTCTTTACTCTTAAAATGGTTGAAATTCCTTTCCTTAAACCTCTAAAAAAATATTTTTGTTAATCCACCATTTTACCCAAAAAATAATACACCTATCGACCTACTACATTAGCCTTTCAAAGTCATGATGAAGGAGAATGATTTAGAGGAAGAAAGGAGATGAAATAAGAGTATTTGAGGGCATTCAAAAAGTGGTAAATAAACCCTCAACTAAATGATTTATTGGGAAATTACTCGAGAATTAAAGATAGTTTGTTTTAAAATTATGTTTTAAGCATGTGATTTTATAGTAGTTTTAATGGATCTTATATGAGGATTTAAATATAGAAGTTAAAGAACTTAGAGAGCATAAGGAATTAAAGTAAGGCTAAGGAGTAATTAGATGGATTTGGCAGAGAAAAGCTTGCAAAGGATGTAAGTGTATTCTACTTTTAAAGATTTTTGCTTATTTAAACTTATATAAATTGTCAACTTTTCGTATGGTATTTGATTGAATTATAGTGATGGTTTAGACCCATAATTAGCTTAAAATTAAATGATTTTAGACTAGAAATACAAGAAAAGAAAATGCTTACCCTTTAGTGTTCACTTGGATGAAACATGTATATGTTAAGAAGTAAGTGAAATTTAAACAATTTAATGGAATTATGGATCACTTGATATAAAAGGGAGCTAAATAGTTAGATGGCTAAATGCCATAGAAATAAAATTTTAATAATTTTTATCTTGTGTTTTTTGAAATATATGAAACTAAACTTGAATGTGAATCTAAGCGATACAAGTTAAAATGATATGGATGTTATAAGATAGGAACAACATGTGTAGTGTAATGATTGAAGATTTGTGATTATAAGAGAATAATTCCATTATGGCCAAGAATTGCACACTATTTTAATAGTTTCTATGATGAACTAAATGTGAGATAATTGCCTATTAATCTAAGTAAAACAGAAGCAAATTAAGAATCATAAAAGTCTAGGAGAGAAAGTGAATATATGAGTGATCAATATGACATAAATGAGATATAGTTATTAACTTAAATAAAAGGTTAGTTATAAAAGAAAAGAGAAAAATGTATCTACAGACACCTCACCATTTGGCCTATGATGATCACCAAAGACAGACTCTTAAGTAATAGCACAAGCCCCCTAGGACAGTAAGTCTACATGAACTTATTTTAAGGTCCGGACGAATATACTCCACCTAGGTTCGTACTAGCCAAATTAGCTTTACCAAGCCTAAGGCCCATTGTTCGTCCAGACAATGTCCAAGTTCATATCCATAAAAACTAACTCAAACCTAGCCCAATTCCTATAGACTGATGAGAAAGCATATAACCTAGGTCCAAATAGACTAAGTCATACAAGTCCGCATGGACTTGCCAACATAAAATCTTCAAGAAGTGGGATTTTCCTATTTGGACAATGAATCTTATTCCTATTAGGATTCTATTTTCTTTAGATGGGAAACTCTTTAAACCTAAGCCTATAAATACATTTCTTGTGTATAAGGAAGGGGTAGACTAAAAATTAATTTGATAACAATAAAAAAACCCATCCGTGAGTGCAGGAGAGGACTCCAAAAAGGAAATACTCTACTAGTCCTATTAGCCTCACCTAAAATAAATCTTTTTATACTCCTAAACTTTTGGGTGCCATTACTTGAATAATTTATTCATAAGGTAATATATAAGGTCTCTTTTATATATTGATATTCTTTTCATGGGCCTATGATCTCTAAAGATTGATCACAAGTGAGGTGACTGTACGTAATCCATACTTTAATCATCAGAGTAGGTCATGATTTTAAGGTTTCACATAGTATACAATTAATTGCCATCACGTCATATTCATTCCAATGATCTCTGTCTTAATTGTATAGATTTATTTGTAAACATGATGAAGTCCGTATGGACTTAGTTTCTTGACATGTGTATGATATATTGTCCGCACGGACTTATGTTCAATAATAGTGTTTTAAGTGTCTTATATATCATACTTTAATTTATCTTATTTTACTTGTTAATATTGTTCTATGATGTTAGCATGTTATGCAATTATCTCATTCACTAAAATACATATTGTTAATAGATCAAAATTATTGTATAGTCTACACAGACTCCCATTCATAAGGAAGGTATTTTATACGGATAATTTTGTCTCATTCTTGTATATTCTATCTTTAAGTCTGCATGAATTCCCTCTTACAAGGAATTTAGTCCGCATGGATAGTTACTTTGAATTTAAGTTTTACATGTATTTATTTCTTATTTTCTTTATGATTTTATATGAATCCTTTTTATTGTATCGTTAAACCTTTTCTTTTAAGTTGTATGCGAGTAACTTTTGTCACTTCAGTAAAGATCCAGATAGACATAATGACCATTATAAGCTGTAGTCTGTACAGACATATACCAGAGCTACATAGAGTCCACACAAACTAATTAATGTACAAATGCGACCATTTATGTTCTTTCCTTTATTTCCTTTGGTTTTGTATGTATTATTTCTTCCTATTTATTCTAGGTTGTAATAAGTAGTAAACAACTTGTTTTACATGCCAATTGCTTAACTTTCACATTTATTGGTTTTTTACATAATTAATTAGTGTTTTCTTAATAAAATTTTTTATATTTTTCTTAATCAAAAGTCATAATATCAAAAGTATTTGATTAAAAGCCAATCTCAAAGAGATGGAAGTTATGCAATTGCCATCAATTCCTATGGAATTATGAGTGATTGTCAGGTCGTATCACAACTAATGAATAACCCAACTTCTAGATTTACAAATATACCTTGTTGTGTGCTTTAAATACTATAATTTATTCTAATACATGCAAAGGAGATATGGATGCTTAAATATAATGCATGCTTGCTTGATAAGAGACTAACAAACATTACAACATAAAATGGAAGGCATGTTATTGGGGTATAAATAAGATATGAATTTTGGACCTCTTTGGTATAGAAGATAAGAGGTCCTAATGTAAAGGCCAGGTGATGACTCCACTAACCACACTCATCCTTAGTAAAAATACATAATTTCTATAATGGTAACTGTATAGGGGACTGAAAATCTCAATCTGAAAGTGGCCAATTAATATGTCATCTAAATATTCTAATTTTTAACAGTCACATTGTGTTACACTCTTTTATACTGTGTCTCTATTACCTTAGATGGTGTTGTCAACCATGACTCCATTTTTCATTCAAGAATGGAAAAGTGCTAACATATCCATCATTACAAGCCTTATATCTTCGGGTATATGAAAAGTTAAACTACTCGATCGCTATTATCCTTGATTGGAAAGACTCATTAGAAAGGACCTCTGCTTATGAGAGCCATTAAGCCTTTTTTACCACGAGCCTATATAATTAAGTTTATCCACTTCTCTTAAGTTGAATAACCCTAAGAAATTATGATTGTATTATGACTACTATCTGGGCCTATTGTGTTTAACCTTATTTAGAGTAGGGGCAAGCCCATTGTGCCTTTTTTCTAGGATGGACTCAACCTAATTTCACTTTGATTAAAATTTGAATACCATAGGCCATCATATTCCCATGCACATTAAATACGAGAGGCCATTAGGCCTAATATAGCCCATTAGTGAACCTATATATCCCTCGACAAAGCTTAGGAAATCCCACCTTGAAAGGAAATGACTTGACCATGTGTGTCGGTGGAATAAGGTTGGAAAATTTTCTTGTATGTGCTTGTCCTTGATACACCACGAGCATGCATTGTATGTCATGTATCATTAGAATTTTGCATTGTTAATATTATACATCCGTCATGTCTAACCCTTTATTTTGACAATCACCATTAATACTTCATTCGCTACTCAGTGGAAATGAATAAGCAAGTGCCTCAATAAAATTAGCGAAGCACAACTAGCACAACCTAAGTGAGGAACCATGTCAGCTAACAAGTATGTAACCAATGCCATATTCATGGAGGCAATGAATGAGATAAAGAAGAGAATGATGGCAGTTGTATCCAGTACTCTGTCTCAGGTCCATGGCCAAAAAGAAGTAGGTCAATCTTTGACCACTCACAAAGGAAAAGAAATAATAGATGGGAGAGATTACCAATTTTCTGATGAAAAAATTCCACTTGTTACCAAGGCATACCACAATGTTCCCCCTTCTAAGACAGTTGAGGATAACCAGTTAAAGAAGCTTAATGAGAAGATAAAAGCCATGACTAAGCTAGTCAATTAGGGCAAAGACATTGACCTTGATGATATCAACTTGAGACTTGATCGAGCAATGTCTCATAGATTTAAAATGCCTAACGTGAGCAAATTTGATGGCACAACTTAGCCCTGAACTTATTTAAAGCAATATGCTATTGCTATAAGAGCTACTCACCTCTCTAAAGAATAAATATTAAGCATGTTTAACATGTCTCTCATGGGCCAAGCTTTGGACTAGTACCATTACCAAGAAAAGAGGGTCAAAAGCACTATAATGAATTAGCACAGGCATTCAGTAAGTAATACACCAATAATGCTAGTATCAAAATTATACTGAAGTATCTAGAATTAGTAAATCAAAGACCAAATGAGAGTTTCTCTAATTACTTGCAAAGATGGAGAGACAAAATCTTAAAGATGAGGTATAGGCTTAAAGAGATTGATTGAATTAAGATGTTCATCAGGAATGCAAATAGTTACATAAGCAATGGGCTAACCGCTAAAGGTATCACCACTTGGGAATAGATAAAAGACATTGCCATCGATCTAGAAGCTAATTTTAATGCTTATATTTTGAGACTCCATAAATTGTGCCATTAGGTCAGGGAAGTGTGCTTAGGGTGCCGGGTCACTTACATGTAAACCAAGGTGGTAGCATTGGTCAGGAAACTTTGAAGGGCTTTAAAATGATGAAAAAGGAAAATTTTAAAAATTTAGCAGAACCAATAATTCATTTCGGATAATGGACTACTGATCTGTGTAATAAAATCTAGTCGAGCTAATAATACCTTGAGATATGCCCAAACAGACTCAAAAATGTCAGACCTTAATGCTAAAAAATTCCACTAAGTCTATTGGTGAATGAATTTTGAATTCAGAGGTTGTTTGCAAATTCTCATATTTTTTTAGGTTGGCATGCAAATTAAGGCAGTCTAAAAACTATCTTATCAATGGAATTTTGTCGTAAAAATTTATGAGCACGTAGAGGGGACTAAAATATGAATTTTAAAATAAACGTTGTATTTTTTTGATGTCCGTGTGAATTTTTAAAGTTTTGTTAAAAAAATCGAGTTGTCTTAGGATGGTTTAGGTGGCTCTGGGGCCCACCCATATGATGCCAGCTAGCCTAAGGCCCTTGAAAATTGGCAAAATGTTTTGAAAAGTGTATTTTTCCACTAAATAAAAGGCCAAAGTTTCTCTTCCATCCTTGCCCAAAATTGATGCCACAACAGGGAAAGGGAGTCATATTCACTGTCTTCTTTAACCCATTTTAGAAAACAAATTCCACTAAAAATCATCCTTATGTATTAAGTCAATTCCAAAAAAAGAATCACTGGAAAAGCATTAATTAAAATTCCTCAAAGGTCTAAAGGTCAGACAATTTTCTAGTACAGGCAGCAAGCTTTCAAGGTGAGTTTTCATAGGCTTTCCTTGAGTTTTCTTTGCTAGACCTTAATGGTTGTAATGCCTAACATTTAGGGGAATATGTTTAATTGTTTTATGAGTTGAATTGAAGCATAAAATGGCTTGAATAGCAAGGGAAAAGATACCATAGGGGCTAAAAATGAAGGTTGGATAGCTTCTGGAGTGGTGGCTATCTCTTTCTCTTATATTTAGAGGTATGTGAACTCTCACATTCATCTCATGCCACCTTTATTTCCATGGGCTAAGTTTGAGACTTGAATATAGTAAAGTTGGCTAGATTTTCTTGTAAGGTGTGATTAAGTGAAATCGATATTATACCTTTGATTTCATGATGAATGACTATTTTTGTGTTGATTTAATTAAAGGAAGTGGGGGATGATGTTTAGAGTTTATTTCACCGAGAGTACGCAAGCTTTTGTGTGTGCGTTAGTGGGATAGCCAAGAGCTAATTTAAGGGCTACTAAAGTTATGGTAGGGAAATTTAGTGATTGAGCATGTTTTAGGGTAAAACCATGAACAACTGAGGGTATTGGCATGTGGTTTAGGGAAAATTAAGGGTGATTATTGCATAAATAACATGTATTGGTGGTGTATACGTTCTGAAGTAATGGCATGGTATGCATTAAGATTAATTGATATAGTAGTATATAGGAACTTAAGTGTGGCTGAGGTATGTGCTAGATGTAAATGATCCCAATTGGTATGAAAATGCAAGCATATGTGTTTATGGTATCATGACATAGCTTGAATATTTGTTTAATAGTGATACCTGTATATAGATATGTGACCAAGCTTGAATGTTGTGTAATTAGGCATATATTTTATGTATAATGATGACTTAGTATGTAATTAACTTGACTAGTATCCATATGAATGTGTGTTGGTCTTAACCGAGAGATGGATGTGCCTAAATTTCCCTTAAGTGGCATAAAAGTGAGCTTGTGTGAATGAATGCATTTAGGCAATGTATAAAAGATTAAAAGCATAAATAATATTGGGTAAATGCATGACAATGTAATTCAAATGAAAGAATAATAATTAATCTTGAACTTGACTAAGATGGCTTAAAAGTTGGTTTCAAATTGAGTATGACATGTGATCTTAGAATATACCTAAAATGTGGTTATAAAGGCTAGGAGTCTATATATGGAGCTTTGAGTACATAAGCCTTTTAGTGCTATTATTAGCTAGTTAACTGAGAATAAATATATAGGAAAAAATAAATGGTTGATAGGTATCTTAGAAAGGCAAGTAAAGTCCTAAGAAATGAATTTAAATATTAATATAAAAAGCGGCTTATGTTGTGCCTATAATTGCTACCTTTGAGGGCTAATATATGTCATTAAATGTAATGGCAATGATGCCTATGTTTGGCATTGTGAATGGCATAGTAAATGGATGGCTTTAGGCCTATGGATAATATAAATTGAATGGTGAAAATTAGACTAAAAATGTTATGAAATAGACCTAAAACTGACTATTGAAAATTTATGAGATGACTTATAACTGTCCAGTTTAACCATTACCTGAACTAATAAATTAAGTGGACAGTAAAAAGCCTAAAATCGTGAAATACTTATGGAATAAAATCTAGCATAATATATTGTAATTATTGACAATTATACACTAGGATATATATTTTCTGAAATTCACCTTGCACAGGCTATTTATGGCCATATTAGATTAGACTAAATTCCAATTGGGCAATAAAAATTATAACTATCTATTTTTAAGTTTATAATATTATAAATAAGTAATTAGTAAAGAAATAAACATAGATTGGGGTTAAATGGCTTGTTAGATAGACACCCACTGGATGAGTTGATCAGTCGACCTAGGGAATTTTTAGTAGCTACTACATTGTCTATTTTCAGATAGGGCCAGCACAATGGCCTAGGTCCATATTAGGGCAATAGTACTCATTTGTTAGATAGATAACTTCCTATCCTTATTATATGATCTTGTCAGTTCAGCGGTGTAGGTCCTGCAGGACCACTACATTAGCTAGACTATCAAATTTGATTGTAGGCATTCTCTTGATTTTGCCAATGTAGTGGCATAGGTCCCTGAGGACCACTGCACTAGCTAGATAGTTAGAGTTAATTGTAGGCACTTTAATGATCTTGTTAGTGTAGGCGTTCTCTTGATTTTGCTAATGTAGTGGCTTAGGTCCCTGAGGACCACTGCACTAGCTAGATAGTTAGATTTGACTGTAGGCCTTCTCTTGATTTTGCCGGTGCAATAGCATAGGTTTTTGAGGAGCACTGCACTAGCTGGATAGCTAGAGTTGACTGTAGGCACTATGATCTTGTTGGTGCAACAGCATAAGTCTCGCAGGACTATTGCACTAGTTGGGCAATTAGACTTGATAGTAGGCATTTTCTTGATTTTTGCTAGTGTAACATCATAGGTCCTATAAGACCATTGCACTAGCCGAATAGTCAAACATGGCTATGGACATTTATCAATCAAGCTAGTGTAGCTACTAGGGCCCCAAATAGGGATCACTACACTCTTTTCATTCTCTCTAGGTCCAGTGCATATCGGTGTCATTTTCCTAGCCGAGCTAGATAAATTGAGGAAATAAATAACAATAAATTAAATCAAGACTAATAAGGAATAAGAAGGCTTTAATTGGGCATGAATCTATATATACTATGACAGAATGTATAACTAGGGGTAGTTTGGTAATTTTTACTTGTATAGTATTCATTATTGAGATAATAAAGCACCATAAATGTTATCTTTAACAATGACTTGAATCTACGAATTGCTTGAGATTATAATAGTTTACTAAAGTTTTTAATGACATGAATTGGTATAGGGCAATATCGTAATTTTTCATAGGCGATATGCGCCACCTTGAGAAATAAATAATGCCTTGCAAGAATATCTGAGAATGGCTTATGTTTATAATCTAGCTAAGTTCTAAATGATTATATAGGCAAAATAAAAGATTATGGATAGAAGCAGGGGTATTTAGTCATTTGCCCAAATGATTAATCATGGGTCGAGTGACTTGAGTTAAAGTTGATTATCATTGATAATGGTAAATCACAACTAAAAATGGAATTTTAACTTATTACCTAACTAGTAAATTAGAGTTAAGTAAGAAAGGTAGTGGGGTCATTTTGATAAATTTACTCTTTAATTAATAATGTTATAATAGACAGAACTGAATGAATATCACTACTATAGAAATACATGATAATTTGAATAACTTGATTTTAATGCTTATGTTCACCACTGAGTATTATATACTCAGCATACCAATTTGGGTCCACAGGTACTCAGAACCTATAGGAAGCCTCAGAGTACATGTAATCTAGGTTCAGAGGATAAGTGAGTGCAACTGCCTTATGTTTAAGTTACAGTCTTGCACTCATGTACTTAGATGGGGAATGAGTATCTTATAAAAGGTTTTAATTGTGTCAAGATAGTATTTGGTAATAAGTCTTTACCCGACTATCTTGATTTTATGTAATCACCTTTAATGGTGATATTATTTGTGAGCCAAAGCCTCTATGTCTGTAATTTTTCTAATTGTGGCCTAAGGCCTATGTTGTTGTTTGATAGATAATGATGATAGGTTAATATCTGGGGGACCATAAAGGTCCAGGAGGTATGAGAATTCATTATAGAATTGTTTTACACATTGAATCATTTTGGGATAGTGATCCGGGCAACTGTTATGCTACTAGGTTGTTAAGAATTGTCTCATTATGTTAAAATCCTTCTATAAAGACATGAATATGTTGGTATTAACCTAAATAGATTGTAGGAGTAAACATAATTAAATTTTAAGTCAAATAGAAGAAAATAACACAAAATAAGTTAAAGTTAAATGAAAGGCCGTGGGAGAAGTTAAGGATGGGTGACCTAATGGGAAGTACACCACTTATTGGATTTTCTTCAAAAATCTAGTAGGGGGTGTTACATTTTATGGTATTAGAGCAAAGGTTAATGTTCCTAGGCTAAGTACATGAGTGCAAATGTCTAAGTTTCAAATTTCTGAACTATTATACTATTTGAGGTTAACAAGTTACTATTTTTGTA